>MDKI01080115.1:0-15903 GCA_005239505.1 Nicotiana paniculata | reverse complement strand
ATGTATGCATCGTCGTATTATAAATAAGATAGAATTGAGGAAATTGAGTTCTTACGATTGAGCACTACCACACGATCTAGAGTAAGAAGAAAGAGTAACAATCCTAAATGCCATGTAGCCTCTTGCTTATAAGTGTGGTGCACAACACACCCATAAACAAGACTCTACTAGAGACATCTTATAGACAACCCCTAGGACAGACCTGCTCTGATACCAAGTTTGTCACGACCCAAACTGGAGGATCATGACTAGCACCCGGGCCATACTTGTCGAGCACCAACGTACATTTTATCTAACCTTCTTATTATATTTAAGGGATAAAGAGATCAATATAAATGGTATATATGGATCATGAACATACATCACATGGGATGACAAAATTTCTAAGAAACTACATAAAAGGTACGAGCAGCAACGCTGCTATGAAAGACTATACAACAAAAATTAGCCAACAAGGCATACCAAACTATATATGAGTCGACACCTATCTATGAGCCTCTAAAGGAGCATAAGTAATGTAACATAGCCGGAACAGGGCCCCGACATACCCATAATATCTATAACAAAAATTCATACCAAGACCACGGCAAGTCCGGAGAAAGGATCTCGCCTATAACCGCTGAACTGAAAAGCCTATTATGGTGGGGGAGATTTGTCTACCTGTCTATCAGGACCTGCAGCACGACATGCAGCGTCCACAAATAAAAGGACGTCAGTACGAATAAAGTACTGAGTACGTAAGGCAGGAAAGCATAAATAAGAACAGTAATGTAAAGAGAGATGTAGGAGATACAACCTGTAGCATCTAAATGCTTCTAAGAGACATTAACATGAAATGCATGATACATATATACACATAATCTTTTTTTAAACATCCGCCTTTGTGGGCATCATCATCATCATAAAATATTCGCCTATGTGGGCATCATCATCATACCATACCTGGCCTCAAAGAGGACTCGGTAAACCCAACTGATTAATGGTTGCACAATAGGTTCCATACCCGGCCAACTATAGCGCGGCTCGGTAGAGTAAAATAGATACATATATATAATGCATGCAGGACTCAGTGGAATCATGTTCTGAACATTTGGGAGCAACGTAACGTCGATATTCTCCATACACATCATTAGGGCTAACTCTTCATCGAGAATCTTATAAGACTCAGGAATTACCAACAACATTGATAACATAATAATAAGAGAAGCAACCTTTACATCAATTGTTCCATAATAAGGGAAACAATGTAAGTACTGCTAGCTTCTAAGAGTAGAGTATCTTTGGAAGCTCGTTCATAGAATTATGTACAATCGGAGTCGTGCAAAAGAAGGAAAAGGATAGCCTCACATACCTTGTGTATACTGCCCCAACCTCAAGCTATGCAAATGTCACAACTCCTTAATCTACAATAATAGAAATGACACTATCGTTATCGTTTAAGCGTCATAACTATTATGTATCGACCACAACCTATTTTACGAGGAAACGGACAGAACCTCCCCTATTTATATGACTTCACAAAAGTCAAAACAATAACCAAACAGCCCAAACAACATTAATAATTATCATATTGAGCCTCCCAAAATAGTCCACACACAACCTAATCACTTCACACATAAGACGACGACCGTAGTCGTGTCAAACGACCCAGAAATGTTACAACGAATGACCAGATCAAAACCCTACATCTATATGGTGTTTCTCCACACTATTCCTCCTCCAAAACTCCACAAAACAGTAGTAAAACACGCAGCCCAACAACAACACAAAACAGTCCGCTACAAGTCAAATAACTCGAACTCACGGCTTCCGATCACCGTCACGTGAGTTCTAAATATTAGGAAACATATTTATCAACCTTACTTGATATTTAAAAACTTAAATACAGATATTAGAAATTTCTTAACTATGAAGTAACTTCCAAAACTCTAACTACAAAGAAAAAGGAGAGGCGGTATAATGACACTTACGTCGTAGGGATCGTTTTGATGTTATTGCTTCTCGATTTCATGCCCGGAACTATAATATTCTTTGAAAACTTTGAAGATAGATTGAGGTTACTTTTATGGGTGTTCTATGGTCGTTTTATGCTGAATAATGAAGAGAAAGCTGACCTAAGGTTTTTATATATCAAGTTTGGAAAAGTCAAAGGGGTGCTAGCTTGGCACCCTAGGATTCATCCATCTTCCGATGCTTATATCTGTTTATCCTGATGTCATATGAAAGAACGGTTAAGAGATTTGGAAACTGCATTCCAAGACCTTCAATTCGGTATATTATATGTCCCAATAAGACCTCATATAGCACATGAAATATATTGCTCAAAAAACACTAGTGATCCACCTACTTGTCACTTATAATGTCTGCGCAGTCTCGCAAAACTGTAAATATCTCTCTACTCCTGTGTCGTATCAATGAACGGTTTAATGTATTGGAAACTAGGCTAATAGCTATTAAATTTGGTTGGTAGATCATCCAATAATTCCAAGTATATTTGGATAAATATTAGTTATATTTGACCTAAGTTTAAGCACATTATGAGTGTAACTTGTGAAGACCTTTGTAGACTTTTATTCCACAACTTGCTTGACTTTAAAATGTAGAACACAACTATCATACGATAAAAATTAACTAATAGCATAACCTCCTTATCATTTAATGAACCATAGTCTCACCCTAAAGTACATGTTATAACATTCCAAACTCGTCGACTTTCGACGAAACTTATTTTCTTTAATTGGTTTAGCTTCTAAGCTTTCCCTCCCTCTTGGTACTCGTTATTCATGATCTTAAATATTTAAACTCCAATGTAACATGATTAAATTGATTTATATTCCATCAAATATAATCTTATATCTGAGCTTACATCAATTGACTTACGATGTACTCTCGCGTACGAAAACATTGAGTGTAACAGCCAAATTGGCTAATCTGTGAAATAATGAAATCCTAATAGGATTAAAAATGATATATTGAGCTAAGAAATATTTTGAAAATTATTTGTAATATAATTTATGAATAATTATTGAATTTAAAATATTGAATAAATTTGGAAAAGAAATTAATAAAATATGGAAATTTATGGAAAAATACTAGTTGTTATAAAAAGTGATTTTGAAGGCACATATGCAAATTTTAAAATAGTTTGAGGAAAAATTGGGTATCAACAGCTGCCCCTCTTTACCTGGAAAGGATGAAAGAGTTGTCGGGTAAAGATATGATGGCCAATTTTTACCGAGCGAAATGGTTTGGAGAGATTCTGGCCGCACCCTGGTTTCTGAGTTGCCTACATATCCCTGGTTTTACAGGAATCAGGCCGTGTGTAGTTCAGGAGTCATCGGCGAAGTATACCGACGAAGTTTTACAAGAACGGACGCAAAGTATAGGGTTAGGTGCACAAACGGCTTACGGGGTTGTTAGGAGAACTAGAGCGGGACTGCTCCTGCCGGGATGGCAGTTTGATCGCCGGATTACCTAAAAATAAATAATACAAGCATATATTGTGCGTAATTTAAACATGATGCAAATCCCCGTTGGACCATGAATGATGTCTTTGGACGGTTACGGATGACGTCCTCAGACCATGACGTCCTGGGCTATGAATTGCTTGACGCAGGATTCGCAGGCCATGAAAATGATGTTCTCGGGCCATGAGGATGGTGCCTCCGAACCATGATGCCTTTAAATAATGATATGCATAGGTTGGAAGAGATCCTCAGGCCATGGCATGGTATTTTCGGGCTGAAAATGGTGCCTCCGAACGATTTCGCCTTTGGATGAGTTGGTGATATTTCAGCCCATGCAGATGCAATAGAATGATGCTGACAAGACAGATCTTAGTCTTGCGAATAAAAGGGAAGAGCTTAGCCCGAAAGGAAAGCGAAGTAAATAGTGCTTGAGATAGCGGTTAGTCTCTAAAGGTAAATTGGAGGCAGAGCTTAGCCTCGGAAGGTAGAATGGTAGCCTTATGCTATGCAGATGGAGACAGTGCTTAGTCTCGGAAGTCAGAATGGTAGCCTTATGCAATGATGTAGATGGAGGTAGAGCTTAACCTCGGAAGGCAGAATGGCAGCCTTATGCAAAGATGCAAATGCAGATGGAGACAACGCTTAGTCTCGGAAGGCAGAACGGTAGCCTTATGCAATAATGCAGATGGAGGTAGAGCTTAACCTTGTAAGGAAGAATGGTAGCCTTATGCAATAATGTAGATGGAGGTCCTTATGCAGAGATGCGAATGCAGAGGGAGACAGTGCTTAGTCTCGGAAGGCAGAACGGTAGCCTTATGCAATGATGTAGATGGAGGTATAGCTTAACCTCGGACGGCAGAATAGTAGCCTTATGCAAATGGAAGGTAGAATAGTAGCCTTATGCAAGAAATAAAATAACAAATGACAGTATAGTTTCTTAGCTGATAGCAGATTGCGGCATTGTGATTATTGGGAGCATTGTGACTACAGAGCATTACTTGTGTGTGCCGATAGAAAATGTCGGCAAGTGCAACGGTTTTGAGAATCGTATTTTGAACAATGCTTGTCCCCTGGGTGGACAGTACGTTTAGGGATTTTGCAACCTTAGTGCATGCAACCAAAGAAAGATCGTGAGTTCTATAAACGGGGTGGTTAGTTCGTATCCCTGCTGGATTTTCTTGACTTGTTGGGCTCGATCTGATGATATTGTCTGTATTATTGGGGTAGCATTGTTAAACAAAGTTGTTTCAAAAACAAACATGTGTGATTTTTTAAAAGCATAATTAAAAAATAATTTTGGGATGAACCGACGATCGTGACACGGCTCGGGACATTGCAACCTCCTGCTACGGAATTTTGAGGGTCCTCCTAAAAATTCTGCCCCAGTTTGATGGATGAATGCTTCTGGTTGTTGCTCGTGCGGCGATTGGCTGATCTTGCTTCAGAATTTTGAGGGCCCTCTTCAAAATTCTGCCCCAGTTTCCAATTACAGGAAAAAATGAACCCATAAGGCTGCCTACGTATCCCCTCTTAAATGGGAATCAGGTTAGGCGTAGTTCAACTTACATCATTGAGAAATCATAAATATTACACATAGTAGAGTTTGACTACATCTGAATTGATTGGCTTTGGCTAGACTTCTCTGTCCATTTATGCGAGTATAAGTGCTCCTCCTGTCAGTACCCGGTGAACCATGAACGGACCCTGCCAGTTGGGAGAGAACTTCCCCTTGGCTTCGTCTTGATGTGGAAAGATCTTCTTCAGCACTAGCTGCCCCGGTGGGAACTGACTAGGCTTGACTCTCTTGTTTAAGGCTCGGATCATTCTGTTCTAATAGAGTTGACCATGACAGACTGCATTCATTATCTTTCCTTCTATGAGCGATAGTTGCTCATAACGGCTCTTTACCCATTCTGCATCGCTAAGCTCAGCTTTTTGTATAATTCTTAGAGATGGAATCTCAACTTTGGCAGGAATAACAGCCTCAGTACCATAAACTAGCATATAGGTAGTTGCCCCTATTGAGGTGAGAACTGTGGTGCGATATCCCAATAAGGAAAATGATAACTTCTTGTGCCATTGCTTGTGACTTTCTATCATCTTTCTTAGTATCTTCTTGATGTTTTTGTTGGCGGCTTCTACAGATCCATTCATCTGAGGTCTGTAAGCTGTGGAATTCTTGTGTTTGATCTTGAAAACCTCGCACATAGATTTCACCAGGTCACTGTTGAGATTGGAACCATTGTCGGTGATGATTAACTCAGGAACCCCGAATCGACAAACAATACGGTCGCGGACAAAGTCTGCCACGACTTTCTTAGTCACTTCTTTGTAGGACGCTGCTTCGACCCATTTGGTGAAATAGTCGATGGCTACCAGAATGAACATGTGTCCATTGGAGGTGGCAGGCTCGATTGGTCCAATAACGTCCACGCCCGGTGAGCGGCCATGGTGAGTTTGTTGCGTTGAGCTTGTTTGGATGTATCTTTATCATATTTGCATGTATCTGACAACGGTGGCATTTCCGGACATACTGGATGCAGTCTGTTTCCATAGTCATCCAAAAGTAACCAGCTCGGAGTATCTTCCTTGCCAGAACAAAATTGTTCATATGCGGGCCATAGGTCGCAGCATGAATCTCCTCTAGCAGCTTGGATGCTTCCTTTGCGTCGACACAACGTAATAATCCTAAATCGGGAGTCCTCCTATATAGGATTCCTACACTGTGAAAGAAGTTGTTGGATAGTCTTCAGTGTGCGTTTCTGAGTGGAATTCGCAAGCTCTGGGTAATCTCTTTTTGCCAAATACTCCTTGATGTCATGAAACCAGGGATTTCCGTCTGCTTCCTCTTCGACATGGGCACAATAAGCTAGCTGATATCTTTACGGGAATAGGATCATTGAAATTCTTGTCCGGGTGTTGGATCATTAAGGACAAAGTAGCCAATGCATCGGCGAACTCATTCTGGATTCTGGGGACATGCCGAAATTCCGTCTCCGTGAACCTCTTTTTTAATTCCTTTACATGGTGCAGATTCGGCAGTATCTTGGAATTCTTGGTAGCCCACTCTCCTTGTACCTGATGTACCAGCAAATCTGAGTCACCAATCATTAATATCTCCTGGACGTTCAATGTCCATGTTGAGCCCTAAGATACAGGCTTCATACTCTGCCATATTGTTGGTGCAGGGGAATCTGAGTTTGGCAGATACCGGATAATGCTGACAGGTTTCTGATATTGGGACTATTGCAATGCCAATTCTCTTGAAGTTCGCTGCTCCATCGAAGAACATTCTCCAACGGTCATAGGATTCTGCAATGTCTTCTCCTATGAATGATACCTCTGCATCAGGAAAATACATTTTCAGAGGTTCGTATTCTCCGTCTACAGGGTTCTCAGCAAGATGGTCTGCCAGTGCTTGTCCTTTGACCTCTTTCTGAGTCACATAGATAATATCAAACTCACTCAACAGGATTTACCACTTGGTTAGCTTGCTAGTGGGCATGGGCTTCTGAAAGATGTACTTCAATGGATCCATTCTCGATATGAGAGACGTTGTGTAGGCACAGAAGTAATGCCTCAGCTTCTGAGGTACCCAAGCCGAAGCACAACAAGTACGTTCCAATAGAGAATATATGGCCTCGTACGGAGTGAACTTCTTGCTGAGATAATAAATGGTTTGCTCCTTCCTTCCTGTTTCATCGTGCTACCCCAGAACGCAGCCGAAAGATCCATCTAACACTGCAAGGTAGAGTAACAGAGGTATTCCTGGCTCAGAAGGTACCAAGACTGGTGTTTTTGACAGGTATGCTTTGATTTTGTCGAAAGCCTTTTGACAATCATCGGTCCACTTTGTTGCGGCGTCCTTCTTCAGCATCTTGAAGATCGGCTCACAGATAAATGTAGACTGTGCCATGAATCGGCTGATGTAATTAAGTCTCCCCAAGAAACTCATCACATATTTCTTGTTCCTTGGCGGTGATAGTTCTTGAATGGATTTGACCTTTGAAGGATCCAATTTTATCCCTCGGCGGCTGATAATGAACCCGAGCAACTTTCAAGCAGGAACCCCGAATGCACACTTCGTGGGGTTCAGCTTCAGATTGTATCTCCGCAACCTCTTGAAGAACTTCCTTAAATCTTCCATGTGGTCAGTGGATTTCCTAGACTTGATAATAACATCATCCACGTTTACCTCGATCTCTTTGTGAATCATGTCGTGGAAGATGGTGGTCATAGCCCTCATGTAGGTGGCTCCTGTATTCTTCAGGCCGAATGGCATCATCTTGTAACAGTACACTCCCTATGGCGTAATAAAATCCATTTTCTCAACATCTTCCTCATCCATCCAGATCTGATGATAACCGGTGAAGAAATCCATGAATGATTGTAGTTCATGCTTGGCGCAATTATCAATCAGGATATGTATACTTGACAAAGGGAAGTCGTCTTTCGGACTAGCCCTGTTGAGATCCCGGTAGTCGACACAGAATCTGACTTTCCCATCCTTCTTTGGTACTGGCACAATGTTGGCTAACCATGTCAGGTACTCAACTACCCTGAGAACCTTGGCGTTGATCTGCTTGGTGACTTCTTCTTTGATTTCCAAACTCATGTCGGGTTTGAACTTCCTGAGCTTTTGTTTTACCGGTGGACACATTGGATTGGTTGGCAATTTGTGAGCCACAATAGAAGTACTTAGACCAGTCATGTCGTCGTACGACCGGGCGAATATGTCCTCATACTCCTTTAGAAATTTTGCGTATTCTTTCTTTTCTGACGGCGACAAATGAATGTTGATTCGTGTTTCCTTGATGTTTTCTGAATCTCCCAGGTTGATGATTTCAATCTCCTCTTGGTTGGACTTAGTTCTGTTCTCAAAATTCTCAACTTCTTAGACAATCTCGTCAGGTATGTCATCTTCTTCTGAATCCACGTCCATTTGCTGCGTTGTCTCATTGCATATCACAGTCATCGGTTCATCAAGACAGGTAATAGTAATGTTGTATAGGTAAAGTAATGAGAGAAAAATGATAGAAATAAATATTGATTCATAAAAAAATTTAAAATGCTTTTGATAAACTGAACGATTGTTTTGAACAGTGAAGATCTTATTGCATGAATTAAAATGCGAAAAAGGAAATCATTTTGTAAGGAAAAATAATGAATAATGCTCGTTTTAGCCTTGCTACCCCGAGGCTCGTCCTTTGGTTGTCCACACAGTCCAATTCTTGAGGTACGTCCCTCTGCTCACAGCCTGTATAGAAGGGCCTTCCTCCCCCTCCTCCTCGAGAATAACACAGCAGTCCATAGCATTGTCCTCCAGAAACAAGTTCCTCATTGCTGCAATTGCTTCTTCTTCATCAGATCCACAAATAACGTCGGCCTGTTGGAAGGTCTGCTCCAGATGCGTTATTGGTTGCTCCAAAGGGTAATAAGGACCGCGCCATGGTGGCGACCAGTTTTTGAATTCTTCCCAAGTGTATTTGTATCCCAAACCGAAAGTGGTGTCGTGCTTCTTGAGTTTGATAGGTTTGGAGATCCCCTGAAGGTTCTTGACGAGCCATTTATCTGGCTTGTACCCTCGCCAATTCATCATACTTGCGATCTTGCTATCCCACCATTTGTCTTTGCCGATAGTGTTAACCCGTTCAATATGGTGGTAAGTTTCTCCACCCAGCTTCCTTCTTCCTTCAATCACTGGGACAGTTTGGCGACTGTAAATAGGGTTGCTACCGTTGCCATGAATAATCACCTCTAGGTGGTTCCACTCGAACTTCACTGCCTGATGTAGCGTTAATGCTACGGACCCAGCAGCATGGATCCAGGGTCGTCCCAATAACAGATTGTAGGACGCTGGCACATCTATCACTTGGAAGTCCACCTCGAACCAATTTGGCCCCATTTGCTGGCATAGGCTGATCTCACCAATGGTGGACCTCTGAGATCCATCGAAGTCTTTCACGTTGATCGCTCCATCCTTTATCTCATGCAGCCCTTTACCCAATTTCTTGAGCGTTATCAGCGGACAGATGTTAAGATTGGATCCCCCATCGATCAGGATTCTGGTGATAAAATAATCTTCGCATTGCATAGTGATGTGCAGTGCTTTGTTATGGCCCAACCCTTTAGGAGGCAGTTCGTCCTCATGGAAAGTGATCTTGTGACTCTCAAACACTTGGCCCAACATATTAGCTATTTCTCCACTAGTGATGTTATTTGGCACATAGGCTTCGTTCAACACCTTCAATAAAGCATTCATGTGTGTCTCGGAATTTTGCAGCAAAGAGAGGATTGATATTTGCGCTAACGTTTTGTTCAGCTGGTCGATGACCGAATACTCCTTGGCTTGTACTTTCCTCCAAAGGTCGTCCGGACTTGTCTTGATAATGGGAGGCCAATTGGAAGCCTGCCTGCTGGATTCAGCCAGATGTTTAGGGGTATAGACTCTACCAGTTCTTGTCATACCCTGCGTTGCAACATCTTCTTCAGTCTTGAATTTGCCTTTCCTTCTCGCCTCAGCTGTATAGTCCCATGGTACAGCATTTGTATAGAAAGTTGGTGTGGTCGATATCGCCACCGTGATTGGCACAGCTACCCTCACATCGAATAGAACATGTGCCTGGGGTGGCAAGACTGCAACCTCAAATGGTGCAGGTGCATTTGCCGGAGACATGAACTCAACTTCAATCGATACTGGTGTCTTTGCAGGTGACACTCGTTCAAACTCAAGAGGCATGGACATATTTACCTCAGCATTCTCAAACGGTTGAATCTGGACTATGATCGGGTTGAGAGTGACTGCAGGTTTCTTTGGATCATCGCCTTCTGCGATCAACCTGATTGATCCCTCGGGGTCCCAATCATCTTCTATTTCAATCAAGTGGATGCCTCAAGGTCTGGAAGAGGATTGTTGCGAACATTTGGAGAGGATTCCCTTGCCACGATGACCTTGTTGTCGATCAGGGATTGTATCTTGTCCTTCAAAGAGCGGCATTCATCGATGGCGTGCCCCTTCATGCCGGAGTGGTATGCACAGGACTTGTTTGGGTTAACCCATTAAGAAGGATTCTCAGGGGTTGCAGCAGAGATGGGGGTGAGATAACCAGCAGCTTTAAACTTCTCATACAGCTGGTTGATGGGTTCAGCGATGGCGGTATACTGTTTTGGAGGTCTGCGATCAAAATTAGGACGAGGTCTAGGGAAGTTTTGACGGGTAGGGGTGATTAGTAATGAGATGGTTGGGAATTTTAAGTGTGGTAGACAGGAGTGGGTTGTGAGTATCTGGGTGAAGCAGGTTGATATGTCGATGGTGGAGATGATTGATAAGTTGGTGGTGGAGCTTGGTATGAGGGTGCTTGGTAATTTGGGGTTGGTTGATATGTGAGTGGAGGTGTTGGGTAAGTTTGGTATTTGAGTAGGGATTTGGTTCTTTGTGCAACCATCACGGCTCCCGTGTCTCTTTTCTTAGACACACCACCAGACTGCAAAGCCTTATTGGTAGCTTGCAAGGCTTCAAAATTTGTGACCATACCGCTCTTGATACCTTCTTCAATCCGTTCACCTAATTTGATAATGTCGAAGAACTTGTGGTTCTCAATCATCATCAATCGTTCATAGTATTGCGGGTCCTGGGCCCGGACAAAGAACTTGTTCATCTGCTCCTCTTCTAAGGCGGGTTTGACCTTAGCAGCTTTGGACCTCCAGCGAGTAGCATACTGGCGAAATGTCTCTGTGGGCTTCTTTTTCAAATTCTGAATATAGAACACGTCTGGTGCGTTCTCTATGTTGAACCTGAATCTGTCCATAAAGTCAGATGCCATGCTCACCCAATTCTACCATTTCTTGGGATCTTGGCTGATGTACCAGGACAATGCATCTCCTTTTAAGCTCCTCGTGAACATCTTCATGTGGATCCTTTCATCCTTCCCTACTCCAACCAGCTTGTCACAATAAGTTCTCATATGGACCCTTGGATCACCTGTACCATCAAACATTTCAAACTTAGGAGGTTTATATCCCTCGGGCAGTTCGACATCGGGTTGTATGCAGAGGTCTTCATAGTTCAACCCTTCGACTCCCTTGATTCCCTCGATGCCTTGAACCTGGCTGGTCAGCTTCCTAAGTTCCTCGGCCAAGTTCTTGATAAGCAGGTCCTTTTCGTCAGACTCAGATGTTATAGGGGAAGTGGAGTGTGACATGGTCTCCACGTAGATGGGATTGTTATGGTGGCCTGGAGCGTGAGTGTGGAAATGGTCATTTGTGGAGTTCTGAGGTTCTGGGATAAGCAATTGAGTGTTGTTTGGAGTATGGCAGGCATTGTAGTATGCTGGAAGAGTTTGGTTCTTTGGTGGGGTGGTGTGATGATGAGTTGCGTGATGATCTTGCTATTTTGGGATGTTTTGAGGAGGTGTAGGATTCTGGATGTTGACGTCTAGGACACTGAGGGAGAATGAAAGGTTTGCCAGATTCCTAACTTGATCAAGCTCTTCTTGAAACTTTAACAACTTCCGTTCCAGCTGCGACACAGTTTCATTTTGAAGCTGAATACCCTGGCCATCAGTGGCCTCTACCCGTTCAACCATATTCTCATTTATGTTGTTGCCTGAATCTTCCATTTTCTTTTTGTCTTTGTTCTTGCCTTTGGGAGGACTAAGAGGAGGAGAGGGTGGAGGGCCCCTGGATCTTGTAAGATAGGACGATGATTCCAGAGTGCACGAGCTAACCTTTGGGGAGGGGAATAAATAAATAAGAAAAGAGGAAAACAAAAACAAAAGTAGCCAAATCAGTGAGGATTATGAAAAGTATTGCGGTATTTAAACACATAGTGCGGTAATGTAAAGCGCGTCCTAATTTGGGGACCTTCTTTTGTACCCGAGGTAGGCCTAGCGACAAATTGATTTGGAGAACTTAAGATGCTAAATGCCTCATTTTATTGATAAGAAAATAGACGAATCCCAAAATGACACTAAACAAATAGGAAGTAAAGGTCACTAATGGCCATTGGCCTTATTACATTGATAAAGTAAAAGAAAGACATTCCTATCTACTTGGTCCCAGAAGGACCTTCCCCAAACTCGGCATTATTGCTTCCCTCGTACAGTTTCCCCAACTCGCGAAGTCCTAGCAACAGGTATGCTCTGGCTAGATATCCTCCGTCGGTTCCTCCAGCCTTTTGATAGTCTTCAATCCTTTTGAGAAATTTTTTCTCTAGCTCCACTATGCCTCGCTCCAAATACCCTAACCTTTTGTTGATGTTGATAGCCATATCCTTCCATTCCTCGATCAGTTTCTTGCTAGACTCATGTATTTTGCGGTGCTCATCCTCACACTCACGGATCCTCTTGAACAGATGGTTGTTTTTGACTTGTGCCTCGGCCTTCTCATCTATAACCCTGTGGCCCTGAACGAACCCTGGCTCACTCAGACCACTCCAATTTTCTACCAACCAACCAGGATAGAAAGGGGTACAACCGGCATGATATATTTCTGGCTCGATGGTGTCCTTATCCATTACAATCTTGCAATGCCACATGTGCTGGGCTTGGCACTTGTGAGGACTATCGTCATTTTGGAAGTCAGCTCGAAGATGGCTCATCTTGTCGACCCTGGGTATGACTTGCTCCCTACCCGCTTGCCTCATAACTCAAAGAGGGAGGTAAGGGTATGTTCCTCTTAGACCAATTAGTATTAGGAACGGTGCATCTCTGGAACGGGCGATGAACTCCTCTGTCGGAAACCACTCGAACATCCACTGAACTTGTTCTTCAGTCAGATTACCAAAGAGCTCGACCCATCCTTTGGCGTTCTTAGGCTGAGCAAACATGTCAGGGATGTAATTCATTCACTTTGGATGGTGGAAAGCGATGTGGTCATCCTAAACTCTTTGATGAATTTCTTGTCGGTATTCGCCCTTTTGGAGGTGTTCCATGAGCCAAAGCTGAAGTAGTAGATTGCAGCCTTCGAAGTGTCTTACCCCTCGTTGACACTTTTCCAAGGCTCGATATATGTCTGCAATGATCATGGGCACAATGCTAAAGTTTTTCCCATCAATTCCTTCCATTAGTTTCTTGGTTACCATGGCCAGTCTAGTGTGGATTCTCTCCTTCTTTATTGGGAACATAATCAGATCCAAGAAGCAAAACATGAAGATGAATACTCTACGATGGATGTGTCCCAAGGATGTGGTGGCAAACTCGTCATGGTAGGTAAAGTATGATTTTCTATGACCGTACCTTTCGTACAAGTAGTCAAAAGGGATGTATGAATTCTTTAAGCATACCAGTTCTGCATTCTACTTCAGACCCATCATTTTGAGGAAACCTTTGCCTGTGCGGTTCTCAGGCATTAGCAACCCCGGGATTTCCCATACTAGGCCAGCCAGTCCTCCTATTTCCTCCAGCAAAGCTGTCATTTCGATGTCCCGAAAGCGGAACACGGACCTTTCACAATCCCAGAACAGGGTAGCAGCCTCTATTATCATGTTGTTAGGCTGGATTTCTAGGAGAGATGGTAGATTGCCCAAGTATTTTCTGATGAGAGTTTTGTCACTAGAATGTAAATCTTCCCACCAACTTAGCAATCTTGAAGGGATATTGGAGACCATGCCGAATCTGGGAACTTCGTGCCTCATTTTTCTGCAAGGAAAACAAGGTTAGGCCCTTACCCCCACCAGACTCGACTATTTAACATCAACAATTAGCATAAAGCATTTAGTTCTCCAAATAAATGCACAGAACGTGATGATGTCCGTTTGAGTTTAGGGAAACCCGGTGGACTTTTGGATAAGGAAATTTTAAAAGCTATCGTGTGGACCACACTTTAGCCTGGCTAGGTTTGACCATGATGCATGAAACAACATAACGGAGTAAGGTTTATATGGGGTTTTAGACTGGTACCCTCGAGCGGACAACTCAAGGGGGAAAGGCACGGAACCGTCGACTGCACCGCTGATCGACTAGTTTTACCGAAAATAAGCCTTTCCGAATTTAGGGGGTAATAGGAAGATCGCAACTACTCATCAAGTGTTGCTATAGTATTTTGTTTGGCACGAGTGGAGTATGAATGTTGAGCATGATTATGCAATAATAAATAAGCACTAAAACATGTTGTCATGTATTTGCACGTTATGAAAGCAGTAAATACAAAAGTTTATAATTTAAAATCGGTTACAAAGGAAGGAAACAGAAAAACATGTCAGTTACTTTTGAAGAAAAATAAATGCTTAAAGAGATAGAATGGTAAAAGCCTAGATAATTCCCCAGCAGAGTCGACATGCTGTCATGCCCCCTCTTTCCTCGCGGAGATCAGGTTTATGACATTTGGTTGGGACAACTCTTTCCTTTTGGGAAAGGGGTTTGTGTTTTTAGAGTCGCCACCTAACGATTTTTTAAAGGTGCGTTAGGACACCAAAGGGGTTCATTTACGGCTACATTGTTAAGCAGAGATAGGGTAAGGGCTTGAAATTATCCTAAGGGGAAGGTGTTAGGCACCCCTCAGTATCCTCAAGTGTGGTTCCCGACCAAACAGCTTTTGTGAATTTGTACGGCTTAACAAACAAACAAATAAAGGCTCAAATAAGAGGGGATTTAAGTCTTAAGCATGCAGATGTTTGAAAATAGTAAGAAGGTTAGATTTTGAAAAGGATTATGATCTAAGCATATAAAGGGTATCCTAGGTTTATAATAATATGGATCCCATCAGTACAATACCCTGTAATCACTCCTCAAATAGGGGTTACACGTGGTATTAGCGTACCGGTCATCATATCCATATTCTACCCTTTCCCACCCCGTGAAAGTAACTAAATCGTGTGTTGATTTCGACCTCTATTGCATGTTGTTACCCGTCCCTTCCTATCAGTCCCGGAGGAATTTAGGACTTCTATCTTATAAGGGATGTTCTAGGCAGACCCTCAGGTTTGAAGGAAAAATACTAAGGCGACAGATAAGAACATGTAGGACTGCAATTAGGGGGAACACAGAAAAGCATAGAAAAGGCACAAGTATACATCCACAGGCAATGCAAATAGGCAGCACGTCTCATACACAGTTAAGGTCTTTTGATTCAGATCCTAAAACATGGTATCTAAATGATAATAACAAAGACAGATTTATTGCATAACTCATAGAGGAAGTCTTAATTAGGCTTGCCTAGTGGTTTTAAACATGCTAACAGTTGAACACTAATCATAAAGGACAGTTCTGGTTTTTATTTCTTTATAGTTGATTACCTAAGACTTGCCTAGGCGGGCGACAGTGCATACTAATTATCTGAATTGTTAGAGGGACTGTTGCAAATTATTAACTATACATGTTGTTCTAGGTTGTTCAGAACACAGAATTGTTACTAGTTGTTTAGAGAAACTGAGTGAAGTTATTTTATTCATTTTACATGCACCAATAGTTAGACTAGGTGTTGTTAAGCGAGTATGAAT
>ML319373.1:0-82908 GCA_005239505.1 Nicotiana paniculata | reverse complement strand
ATATATATATATATATATATATATATAATCTATGCACCTTGAACAACAAATTTCGATGGGAAATAAGCTATTCTTGCAATATACATATATAATGACAAATTATTCACTCCATAAATTTAAACATGTCATACTCAGATGGAGAGTAAATTGTTAACTTAAGCCAACTGATTATCAACATTGAACATATATTAGTTCCATTGAACCAACATGCATACTCAGATGGAAAGTAAATACAAGCAATCAACGACTAGTATAACCTAGTGAATCGATCCCTACGACCACTAGAATTAAAAACAACCAATTTTTTTTTCCAGAATTTTAAAAAAATGTCAAAAACACCATCTAAACGACTCCGAAAGCCCAAAACATGGCTTACATCATGAGTATGAGTATTGCTCATTGGGCCGTTTCACATGGACCTGCCAAGTTTCAAGTTAATCGGAGTTCGTCAACTAGTTGACCTCCGATTTTCTGCACAATTCAGCCAAAAATTGTTCATACGTTTTTCATGGAAAAATTCAATTTTCAGATTATTCTAACTAAATATCACCAATAATAAACATATATTTCAAGCTTTCAGAATAATCACAACAACCCATAACAGATAATCACGCCAAAACAGTGCAGGTTTTCAGAAAAACAATCTTTGTATGTAATTCAAAACTTGCATATTAAACATGACATTAGTCCTTATGGTTCATCCTAATCATTTAATTAGACGTGAGTAGACTCTGATACCAATTGATGAAATATATTTCACAGCGGAAGCAAATACATTATCATATTCACGTGTAATCTAAACAATTAACACTTATAGAGATTACTCGAATTACCTCTTGAAGCGTGAACACAACAAATCTATATCGTTCTCCAGTTCCGTAGTTGCAACGCCTCAACAGTCTTCCACAGTCTTCTACTGTGTTACCCAAACAATATCCGAAAATAGTGAATTATGGGTGGGCAAAATTCTAGCAGAAACCATAGGTTGTCTTTTTTTTTTTTTTTTTTGTCAAAAACGTCAAGCCATATATGATATATATATAACTGCGTTTTTAGGTCAAAAAAACTTTTTCATAACCTGTTAGGTTTTCTTCTTCCACTAAGGAAAGATTTCCTTTATTTCCTATTATTTAGGCACAGTAGGGACCACATAATTTAATTAACAAGACTTCCTATTATGATATTAATTTCAAAATTATGAAATTAATTTCCATCATAATAAATTACGAATTATTCCACTAAAAATTCGTAATTGTACTCCTTAGTTTAATTTCGTAATTATTCCATAAAACCTTATTTAACTCCCCATGTTAAGATTCAGATACTAATCAATCAAATTAAATTACTGACTATTTAATTTATTGATCACTTCCTTTAGACTTACACTTAACTTATTTCATGTGTCGGATACAAAATCCACCGGCCGGGTTTACACATGAAAACTTATAATCTTTCATAAAGGATTATCATCAATCTCAAAACCGAGACATGGATTCTCTCTACTAATTATTACTTCGCCAATGTATATCATTATTATCCAATTTACCAGGCTTATTGACTCACGAAAGAATTTCGCCTTTTAATAAAATCAAAATAACAAGTGACATACGCAACTAATAATAATTATATCAAGATTAAGAGTATAAGTACATTAAATGGACTAGAGAAATTATTTTATAAAGTCAGTATAAAATACTTATCTCTACTTGATCCGTTCAATACATATAAAATGTACTAGCACAAGAAGTTGGAATTAGACCATTTCCATAATCAAGATAAATTACATTTAATCTTGTGCTACAACCATTCCGATGGTTTGTCCAATTAGATTGTGAACATTAACTTTATGACTTACAAGAACCGATGATTTAATCTTCCGTGTATAAGCTAGATCCTACACACTAAATCATCTACTATGTAAGCAATGGAAATACAAACCAATACATGATCTATTTAAAATGAAACTTTATTAAATTTAAACAAGTAAATAAATAATTGTTCCATAAAGAATACTATGACAATACGCATGACTTATAGTATATCCTAACAATATAGTACGTAGTTAATTAGCTGTTATATTTATCAATTACAAACTGCTATTAAATTCCGTAAAATTCTCTTAAATGTTGTCTAATTATGTTTTTTCCTCAAATATAAACATTGCTTCTAAAAAAAGTCACTCCGACGTAATTTCCTGAAAGGGATCCTACAGAATCCTATTCCCAGTTTGCTAGGCCCATGACCGAAAAGCCCATTTTCTTCCGATTAGGGTTTGAAACCAGCCACTTTCTCGTTGTTTGTTTCAACTTTATATATTCGCCCATATCCACCTTTTCCCACAGACTCTCTCTCTATAAATAGATCTGACCGTCACTCACACACACACACACACACACACACACACACACACACACAGAGTTTTCATGTTTTGATAGGAGCAGTGATGATATATAGAGAAAGTCATGCACCACTCTGATTATAGTGATGTTAAATTTCTCATACCCATATAATCTTCTGAGCTCCTTTCCTTACTTTTTTGTTTTGATTATTTTTAATTTTTTTCTAAATTGTTTGTCTTTTTTTTATTTATTCAATTACACGTATAGAGGAGCCATGTGATGCGATCTTTGAAAAGATCAAACCATGATGCGGACCGTACAATAGCGTTAAGCTTCTGGGGATCAACTTTGGTTCCTGATGGCTCCCCCTTGTATTGTTTTTGATTCGTTTTATCTTTCGATATTTAATATTTGAATTACTCTCACATTTGAGGTAGAGGGAATGAGTAGTGATCAGTAAAGAAAAGGATGCGATTTGAGAAGTTATTGGAGTGGGAGGTATCGAAAGATATAATTATATTTGTTTTTTCAATTCGAAGTTGAAAAATAAAAGTAATTTTGTCTTTCCGATGCCTCCCATTCCCATGGCCTCCGCTTACTTCGCCCTTTCCTGATTTTGTCATCCGTTTGCAGAGATTGGTTAGTCTCTTTTCGTTCTCAAGGTTATGATTGTGATAATTGCTGATCTGACACAGTGCGTTTCTGAAGGTTAAAGAAATGCAGTATATACTGTGTATCAAGAATTGGTTGATGGGAAAAAGGATTGATTGATGGGGTTTGTTGTTACAATTTTATCTTCTGAAATATTTTACTAGTATTCTTATAGATTGTGGAGCAACTATATTGATGTGTGAAAAGTCTTAAGACAAAATAAATTTGCTGCAGGGAAAACTGATGATGGTTACAAGAAGGATCTTTAAGATTGGATTTTGAGTTTGGCAATATGTTAATTATATTGTAAGTGAGCTTAAGTCTAATTTTTGAAATTAAAAAGAAAGAGTGCATCCTTAGCCTATATTGTAATATAATTAAGATTGTACAATTTCTAATTCCTGTTGTGTTTGCGAGCATGCCTCATAGTTTGTCAATTTGTGAAGCCTTTGGAGTCATTGTATTGATTTTTCATTGTGTTCAGTTGTCATAAAGTTGGTATATTTGCCTCATATGTTGTCATATTTATGTTAGGCTGATGCTAAGCTAATGCTAATGAATTGGTAGGTTTTTCTTATGTTGGTGACGATAAATCCAAGTGACGATAGTTTCAAAGGTTACCAAAATATAGAGAATATTGAGTACGTGTTCTAAATTAGTTGAGAGTAACTTGTTTTGGATGTCTGTCTAAATTAGGGCGCTATCGAAATCGGAGCTCTTTTTTTGCACATGCTTTTCCTACTCAACTTGTATGACGAACCGATTGCTTATGCGTTGGTGTTGGCCTATGTACCAATAATTTATTATCCGAACCGAAAAATTGTTCCATTCTTAAATAAAAAGCGATTCGGAATACTTAAAATTCAACTAATATATATATATTTATAGTATGCAAAAATAGGGCCGCGCATTCAGTTTTTGTTTGCATTATTCGGTCAAGTTTATTTGGACCAAAATAAGTTTGGGTTGTTTCTATATTTCTCTCTTCGGTTTGACTTTTTTGATTTGTATTTTCGGCTGTTTTATAACATAACATGGAGCTTAGGGGTGTTCTGATCGGTTTTTACCTAAAAAGAAAATCAAATCAAGTAGTCGGTTCTTAAAATGTTGGAGCAAACACATATTCCGGCAATTATATTTTCAAACGTAACACTATCAAATCAATTGCTATGTGAGAAATTTATCATTTATTGTGATATATTTGATAGTTGAATCAAATAATGATGAATAATTTAAGTACTAAATTAAAAATTAATTATTTTTAACATTAAATAATTCTTGTACTTAGCAAAAGCAAACTATCAATTAAATGTAAAGGCAAAGAATTATATTATTATAATAGTAAAGTACTATACTTAAATTTAAATAGCTATTTCTATAGTCGGTTTTTGTTGGTTATTTTTTGATTAAAACCAGAACCAAACCAAATTTGATTGGTTTTTAAAATTCAAAACCAAAAGCAGACCAAACCTAAAACATATCGGTTTGGTTCGATTTTTTGAGTTTTTATGAACACCCCTAATGGATCTAATAAATCATATAGTTCTATTTGAGCGATGAAAAGAATACTGTATTTGAGGATGCGAGGCAGTTTTGTTAAATCTCTTAAATACTTTCTAGATACAGTAAGTGAGATAGCTAAAAAGTCCACCACTTCTGACATGCCATAATGAAATCATCTACGCGAGACCAGAGAAAAGAAGTCAAAAATTAAAAATTCCTTCATGCCAAACCAAACCATGAAATGGAAAAATCAAATCAAATAACTAAAATTATCGGATGCACACGCTTATGCAAAACTATTTGAGAGGGTTCTCTATAAGCTCCAACGTCTCTTTAAACGTTATGGAATATTAAAGCAAAAAGCTACGTCTCCATATTATTAGTGGCTGAGATGCAAAGTTCGTTAGCTTTTTTGAAAAGTCCACAACCGTGTTTGGAGAAGGCCGTAACATCATGTCTACTGTTTGTAAATTGTAGAGTGTACAAGGTGTAAAACAAAGATTTCTTACCTTTCACGATTTCAGAAAACATTTATTTACTAAAGTTTTAGTTGTAGTTGTAGTTGTAAGGAGGAGGAATCGAGTTTGAAAATTGGAAGGTATTATAGGTTGGTGTAGAAAAGGAATGTTGTTCTTAAATAGGAAAGAAAAAACTAGAATCCCTATTAGGAACTTATATATATTCTTGTAAGCATATTTCTTTTTAAAAAAAATTAGTATTTGTACCCGCGCGACGCACGAACACAAATTATGTCAAATTATGATATAGGTTGTTTGAATCATGTGCAAATAACCTTAAAATATAAACTTCTCATATAAAAATTATATAATCATTAGATATTAATTAAGAAGCAAGATATGAAATTATTGTTCAAATCTCGTGATGGACAACATGTTTTTTGTTTTATTTGTAGCAACCTAATCTCTTGACTTTAATACTTGCATTTCATTTCACTATCAATATTATAGAATACTAAACATATCATGTTGTGATCTGTCTTGCATATTAAATCATATTATTTAACAAAGTTCTTACTAGCACTCTCTTTTTTCCTGAAAGTCAAATACTTATTCATCACATCATTTTTACGCAAATTATTTTTCTTTTTGTTCTTTACTTACAGTTATTGTATTATTTATTATTTAAGATTATTATACTATCATATAATCTTTTATCCTTTTAATAGTCTTTAATAAATACACATTTTTTATTCTTAAAATTTAATATATTTTATGTTTGTATCCTCTTATTCAAAAACTTTTAATCATTTAAATCAATCAATAACGTTTTTAAATATAATTTAATATTTAATTTATTTATTTTATACTTATTTAAACAGTGAGTATCCTCACACTACCTTTTTTGTTTTTATACATTCTCTTCCCTACTATAAATTCAGTCACACCACAGTGACTCCGAAGCGATCTTCTTCTAGTTGCGGGACGAAATCCAATAGCCAATTTCTAGCTCTGAATAACCAACCCATCAATAAGCTCAATTCTCCATAACATAAGAGGGCTAACTTGTGCGCGATTTTAATTCATTTTCATGGTTTAGACGATTTTGGGAGAGCCTTTCAAGGGAGATTTCACCAAGCATCAAGATGTAAGTTGTTTCTACTTATTTCTAAGGTTAAATACAAGATCTTGCATGGATTTGAGCATGAAATTGGTAGGAAAATTGGGAAAACTTTGAAGAAAACCTAGAATATGAAAAATATGGATTTAGCCACGAATTGAGCATGAATATTTGGTTAAATTATATATTTGAGTTAGTAAGGCTAAGGGTAGAACGTACTTTCGAGAAATTTCGGATTCCAGGCACGTGGGACAGAGGGCATTTTGGTCATTTCACTGAGCGGAGTTGGGAAAGTATATATTCTGAATTTGTTGTGAGTATTAGGATGAATTTATTGCTTTGTCATTTATGTGGTAGTTTCAGAGCGTTATGCGTCTGTTGGAGTCATCAGAAGGGCTTGGAAGCCGGTGTTGGAATTTCAGAGCAAGGTAAGTCTCCTTTCTAACTTTGTGAGGAGGAATCGTCCCCCTAGGTGAATTAATTCACTACATGCTATTGTCTTCGGGGGCTACGTACGCACGAGGTGACGGGAGTCCGTGCGTAGCTACTATTATGCCATGTCCGGGTAGCCTAGGACCCACTAGCATGCTTTATGTGTGTATCTGTAACCCTGCCTGTATCATTGAACTGCTAATATGACCTAAAACGTAATAAATGTTTAAAAGGAAGCTAGAGATCATATTGTTAATCTTCTAAAAAGAGAATTTGTTTCCGCTGTGAATATATGTGTACCTGGACTGGATTGTATCCTTGAGTATCACTACATTTGACAAATGAGTTTCAAAAACAAAGATTTTAAAACTTATATTTCATATTTCTTTTAATAAAGATTTTATCACATTCCTGAGAACAAAATGGTTTTCTTGATAAAAATATGAATTTATTGTGTGGATATGTGTAAGGTTGGGTGCCTGAGTCGCTTGAGTGATTCGCGAGTAGGAGGACCCGATATTTGTATATGTATTCATATGAGCACCTGAGTCGCATGTATGATGCGCGAGCAGGCTAGCCATATTATGTTAGCCGCGTCGCATGATTGATTCGTGAGCGGGGCAGATAGATACATCTATGGTTCGAGCCGGTCGACCCCTCGGCAATGCAAAGTTCATTATTGTTGGTCCGCGCCGTTCGACCCTCGGCATTGCTTGCGCATGATATTTGCTGCGTAGTTTCTATGAGATTTGCCTGATTATTGGCCTGAAATGTTAAATTGTTGATTGAAACGACAAAGACTTAAAGTTACTAAAAGGACTTTTGGAAGAAGTTGTTCCTTCCGTTGATTTATTATTATCTGATTAAATCACTATGCTGATTAATTGTGAATATGACGAAGATATAAAATGTTTAATGTGAACGAAATTGAAGGATGTTTAAATCCTGTTTTACAAACTGCCATGATAAAAAAAAACCATGCTTAGCGTCACTCTTAAATATTTAAAATGGACCTTTAGTAAGTGTCTAAATTGACCTCTCGTCACTACCTCTCTGAGGTTAGGCAGACTACTTACTGAGTACACGTTGTTTTTGTACTCATACTGCATTTGCTGTGCATTTTATTGCACAGGTACTTACATAGCAAATGTGGAGGATTCAGAGACTTAGGGGAGCTGCAAATCTTCCGGAGGCGATTCGCAGCTGACGGAGTCTCCTTCAGACCGTATTTATTTATGTTTTTTTAAAATTTCCTCGTCCAGTTGCATTTCGGACATGCTTTGCAGTATTTGTAAAATTCTTAGAAATTACTCATGTACTTGTGACACCGGGTTCTGGGATATGTATTGGGATAATTTTTTAAGTGCAAATCTTAGATCACAGTTTTTAAATAGCAAAATTTATTTGCTGTCATATTTAATTTACAAAAAAATATTTACTGGATTATGAAATGCAAGAAAATGTAACGGTTTCGGAAATGTTAAAACATGGATGTATTCAACTAATGTAAGGATTTGGCTTGCCTGACAGTGGTGTCCGGCGCCATCACGACCTATGGATTTTGGGTCGTGACAACATGGTATCAGAGCGCTAGGTTCCCGTAGGTCTCACGAGTCATGAGCGAGTCTAGTAAAGTCTTGCAGACCGGTACAAAGACGTCTGTACTTATCTTCGAGAGGCTACAAGACTGTTAGGAGTACTTCTCTTCTTGATTCTTCATCGTGCGAGTTGATTCCTTTGATGCTTATGCCTATGTTCATTCCTACTCAATCTTACACATCACGAAGCGCTTGCTATGGATCAGGTATTTGAGGGATGGGAATGGTGCTACGAATGTTATCCGAGATGCTTTCATGTACAAATGGTCATTGTTGTTGCTATGGCCCTGTGAAATGGTAATATGTTGCTTCAGCTTAGTAGCTGTGTTTGTGGGAGCCTTAAGGCTGTGCTCGGTTAGTGATGATGGTTGCAATTGATTATCGCGCGGTATCGATATGATGATAGAACGTTTGCCCGTATGTTGGGGAAGATGAATGGTTGAAGGAAGGTCTTCTCAGAGTATGATTTCGAGATTTCAGTGCTTTTGTTCCAGTAGAGGGAAGGCATTTTGAGTATGAATGACTCGGTTGGTATTGATAAGGTGGTAAGACTTGGTGTCTTCAAGTGAGATGGGGTATGCACCTGTGACGTGTAGTTGTCGTCATTGATCGAATGAATGTGTTAGGTTTGCCGGTGCTATGGTTTCTTTGGTTGCGTGGGGTCAGGGTGTTGAGAAGAAGTATTGTAGAATGTGGTTGGCAAAGAATGATCCTGGGAGGCTGGGCGGTGGTTCCATTTCTAGGAGGCCAGGTGTAAGAAGCGGAAGTCGAGTAGTCGCAAAGTGGGGGAGCGGCAACACAACTTGGAGTTTGAAGATATTTGTCACGCATTATGGGTGTCCATGAGGAGCGGACAGACTAGTAAGTTGGTAAATGAATCAGGGCATAGGATGCGGTATTGAAGTCGCGGAAAGCGTGCATTCAATATCATTGGGAGGTGTTCGCGGGTGATTTCCATAGGTGGGTTGTCTTCTGGGGATATGTTAGCAATGGTGGGGTTGGCAGGTTCTGTGAGGGGTCCTAGTGGCTAGTCGGTAGGAGATATAATGTGTGAATGGTGCTAGGGAGTTCAAGTATTTAGGGAGTGTTATCAAGAGAATTTGGAAGATTAGGACGGATTGGCTGAGCAAGATCGTGTTATCAGAGGAGGAAGAATCTTAGCAGGGTCTAGAGTGGTGCAAGAAGTAGCTTCAGGATAAGTGGGGGGAAGCCCACCATCTGTAGTTGGGTTGTAGGATTGTCTTCGCATGGGGCTGAGGGTTGTCGGCGTGTAGGAAAGTTATTCAGCTAAGAAAAAAGGAGAAAAATGGTAACTGTGCGTGGGATTTGATGAATATGTGCAAAAGTTGGCGCTGTAAGATCAGGGTTAGGCTTTGGAAGATTAAGAATTTATGCTTAAGGCATGGATGAGTTGTAAGGATAGTGACTCAGTCACGTGTTTAAAAAAGTGTTCCTGTGCTAGGAGAGCCTTGGGGGTTGATTGTATTCGGGGCCAGTCAGAGTGGGTGACTCTCAATAGCGGTCCTAGTGAGTTCTAAAGTTAAGAATGCGGCAATTAAAGATTTCAGGCAGCAATACGATCAAGAATCGAGCTTTTGCAGAATAATTTCTGAGGAAGAGGAGGATGGTTGGAATGTTCTATGATATGTTTCATCATGCATGATAATATTAGAGGAGTGAGAGAAATAGACTCCGGATTGAAGAAAATATTATCAGAAGGTTATGAGACGGGTTGCGGGATTTGGGTAGCATGAATCAAGGTCACTCGGGATGAGTGAGAGTTGAGTTGCTATGAGTTGAAGGAAGTTGTTATTTTTCCTAAGGCAATTAATGATGATTAAAAGAAAATATATTGATTAGCCATGGTTGAAATGGCACATTGCGGCAGTGATTGGTTCCTTTTATGGATATTTAGTTAGGCATGTGTCTTGTGCCGGTGTGTGCGGGGATTGTCGACCGTTGTAACAGATTTTATGTGGGAGCACTTGAGTGCTATGGCCTGTCAAGTATAGGCGGATCCCGAAGGGGTTATGTTGGTATAGACTACTACTTAAGATTTGCATGATGTGGGTGAATATGGGAATTCACTCGTGTGTTGAGATTGTACTCTTGAATTGAGTTAAGTAAAAAGTTTCTATATGATGAAGTGTTCACCTTATTGGTGGTTCAGAAGTTATGATGAAATTCTTGCGCTACCTCATGTTGGTATGTTAAGTGCGGGAAGTAGTATGTAACTGGGAGTAAGAATCGAGATTTAGGTCCGATGTTTATAAGGATGTCATGAGCTCGGAAGAGTAAGGCAAGGTGATTTGAAAGTTTAGTATAAGCTGGTGTTATCTTCAGTGTCACCTGAGATTTGATATTAGGTGAAAGAGGCTTTGTACCGTGGTCATGGGTCGTGATGTGTCTTGTGGCCTTAGTATGGTCGGTGTTATGGATGTGCAAACTTGTTGCCTTGTGTGGAAGGTCGTGGAAGCATGACCGCAAAAAGATTGTATAAGTGTGACATGTAGTCACTTGATGGAATTCAGATTTGGACTGAGTATAAAGAAGTGCAATATTGCTTAATTGAGAATTTATGCCTGGAGGGCGTTCGGTTCAGTTGATTATGGATTATGGGGTGTTAGTCACGGTGATGATGGTTGTTCTAGTGTATTATGAGAAAAAGTGGGTTAATGTGGACCCAGGTAAAAGCTAATAGCTAAGTTTGGTGCGAGCGAAGTGGCTTGATGTTGAGGATGGATTCAAATATGATTATGGGCTCCGTATGATCCAGGGATGTTCCTTTCAGTAGAGCATTTTTCATGGAAAGGTATTAGAACAACGGGTGTTGTTCCGTCTTTGTCAGATTCATGTGTTATCATGATTGTGCCGTGTGAGTTGCGAAACGACTTTAATAATTTCTTATGTGTTGAGGTCCCGCGTAGCGGGGATGTTATGTGAGCAAGATAGCTCTTGAGATCCAGAATATATATATATATATATATATATCGCACCTCAGTTGTGCTTGAGTTTTGTAGCCTATGGATTTATCAGTCTCCCCAGGATGGTGTTATGCACTTAGCGTGCTTGTGATCGATATTCAGTAATTCGTATTAGTGAGCAAATCAGCTCCGTATATATATCTTCTTATGTAAATTTTATGTGTGGATGGGGTGGCACGTCGCCACGGGTATGTTATTTGGATCGGGTTGCACGCCGCAACAGTGTGATGATGAGAAAGGTTAATATGTATTTATTTTCTTGTGTTTTATTTCCTATTTTCTGGTAATAATTCATATTAGTTGAGTGAGCTGAATAGTTCCGTCCTGAGTCGTTTCTTATTATCATGTTCGAGTTATGACCTATTGGGCGATGCGGTATCATGTGAGGATGTTAGCCATGTTTGGGGTGATTTACTGTCTGAGCAGTTCATACTGGGTGAGACGAGATTATCGGACTAGGGATCAGTGTGATGAGGTTATGTGAAGTGTATATTAAAGAACAAATACCATCATGCAGGTTCATAATGAAAGTGACGATTCTAGTCAAGATGAGGTATTCAAGGATTTGTTAACTCTGCAGTTGAGTGCGAATTTCTGCGCATTCCCTCCGTTGTGTTTGTATCGCTAGCATTATAGTAGGATGTCTGTATGATTATTATGAGGTGCATCAGGATCCTCAGATTTATGGACCTTGGCTAATAAGGTTCAAAGAGCGTCATTGTGGTCAGATGATAGTTATGCGGTGCATGGTGCCGATTCAGGAAAGGTATGCAGTTATGATCTGGTATATCGTGTGCTAGTTGATGCAGTGCTTATATATATTGAAACTAGGCCTGGCTAGAGAAATTTCAAGTGTTTTAATGAATTCTGAGCTTATTATATGGATACTGAAGAAATCTCTAGATTTGATCGAGCTATTGTGCTCGATTGGGTTGTGGTAGCATGGGTAGGTGCTCGGGATGTTGAACATTGATTTCAGGTAACTCCAGAGCAGTTCTTAGCACGTTCGAGGACGAACGTCGGTTTAAGTGGGGGAGAATGTAACGACCCGAACGATCGTTTTGAGCTCTAGCGCTTTGTTCAGCGGTTTGAAGTCGTGAGCAGCTCCGTTTCAGGTATTATGACCCATGGGCATGGTCGGAATTGAATTCCAGGAAGTTAGAATTATTTGGAAAGGAAATTCTCATTTCAGAAGCCATAAGTTGGAGAAATCAACTAAGATTGGAATTTTGAGTAAACGATCTCCGAATCAAGATTTGAAGGTTCCAGCAGGTTTGTATGATGATTTCGGACTTGGGTGTATGTCCGGATCGGATTTTGGATAACTCGGGAGCATTTAGGCGTATATTATGGAAGTTAGCATTTTAGAAGGATTTCATTAATTTGGGCTTGAAGTACATATCAGTGAGATTGATGTCCTTTTGGGATTCCGAATCTGGGAATAGCTCCGTATGGTGATTTTGGAATTGGGAGCGCGATCGGAAGTGAATTTGGATGTCTGTAGGTCATTTTGGAGTCATTTGGCTAAAGAAAGAAATTTGAAGGTTTTTGGAAAATCCGGTCGGAAGTGGAAGTTTTTATATCGAGGTCGGAATGCGATTCCCGAAGTTGTTGCAGTTCCGTAATGTTGAATATGATTTGTGCGCAAAGTTTTAGGTCAATCGAACGTGATTTGATAGGTTTCGGTATCAGATGTAGAAGTTTGAAATTCTAAGTTCTTAAAGAATTGGATTTGAGTGCGATTCGTGATTTCAGCATTGTTTGATGTGATTTGAGGGCTCGAGCAAGTCCATGTCATGTTTTGGGACAGACTGGTATGATTGGACGGGGGCCTCGGGGGGATTCCGGGTGGTTAACAGATCAAAGTTGAAGTTGGAAAAGGGCTGAAGCTGCTGTCATCTAGTGTAACCGCACCTGCGAGGATTTGGCCGCAGGTGCGGCTCAGGAGTCGCAGGTGCGAATATAGGCAGACTTGGTTTGGAGCCGTAGGTGCGATGGATTTTCTGCACCTGCGAAGCCGCATGTGCGATGGATGTTCCGCACCTGCAAAGTCGCAGATGCGGACAATGGGGCGCAGGTTCAATTTGGCTAAAGTTGAGTGAAATCGCAGGTGCGGGAGATTTGGTCGCACCTGTGGGATCGCAGGTGCGGAGGAAGGACCGCATGTGCGGAAATCGACCTGGGCAGAATATTTTAAAATGGGAATTTGGGGTTCATTGTCTTCATTTTCACGGTTTAGGCGATTTTGGGAGAGCCTTTCAAGGGAGATTTCACCAAGCATCAAGAGGTAAGTTGTTTCTACTTGTTTCTAAGGTTAAATACAAGATCTTGCATGGATTTGAGCATGAAATTGGTAGGAAAACTGGGAAAACTTTGAAGAAAACCTAGAATATGGAAAATGTGGATTTAGCCATGAATTGAGCATGAATATTTGACTAAATTATATATTTGAGTTAGTAAGGCTATGGGTAGAACGTACCTTCGAGAAATTTTGGATTCTGAGCATGTGGGCTCGAGGGCATTTTGGTCATTTCACTGTGCGGGGTTGGGAAAGTATATATTCTGAATTTATTGTGAGTATTATGATGAATTTTCATTGCTTTGTCATTTATGTGGTAGTTTCAGAGTGTTATGCGTCCGTTGGAGTCATCGGAAGGGCTTGGAAGCCGGTGTTGGAATTTCGGAGCAAGGTAAGTCTCTTTTCTAACTTTGTGAGGGGGAATCTTCCCCCTAGGTGAATTAATTCACTACATGCTATTATATTCGGGGGCTACGTACGCACGAGGTGACAGGAGTCCGTGCGTATCTACTATTATGCCGTGTTCGGGTAGCCTAGGACCCACTAGCATGCTTTATGTGTGTATCCGTAACCCTGCCTATATCATTGAACTGCTAATATGACCTAAAACGTAATTAAATGTTTAAAAGGAAGCTAGAGATCATATTGTTAATCTTCTAAAAAGAGAATTTGTTTCCGCTGTGAATACATGTGTACCTAGACTGGATTGTATCCTGAAGTATCACTACATTTGAGAAATGAGTTTCAAAAACAAAGATTTCAAAACCTATATTTCATATTTCTTTTAATAAATATTTTACCACATTCCAAAGAAAAACGGGTTTCTTGATAAAAGTATGAATTTATTGTGTGGATATGTGTAAGGTTGGGTGCCTGAGTCGCTTGAGTGATTCGCGAGCAGGAGGACCCGGTATTTGTGTATGTATTCATATGAGCACCTGAGTCGCATGTATGATTCGCGAGCAGGCTAGCTGTATTATGTTAACCGCGTCGCATGATCGATTCGCGAGCGGGGCAGATAGATGCATCTATGGTTCGAGCCGGTCGACCCCTCGGCAGTGCACAATTCATTATTGTTAGTCCGCGCCGTTCGACCCTCGGCATTGCTTGCGCATGATATTTGCTGCGTAGTTGCTATGAGATTTTCCTGATTATTGGCCTGAAATACTAAATTGTCGATTGAAATGACAAAGACTTAAATTTACTAAAAGGACTTTTGGAAGAAGTTGTTCCTTCCATTGATTTATTATTATCTGATTAAATCACCATGCTGATTAATTATGAATATGACGAAGATATAAAGTGTTAAATGTGAACGAAATTGAAGGATGTTTAAATCCTGTTTTATAAACTGCCATGATAACAAAAAATCATGCTTAGCGTCACTCTTAAATATTTAAAATGGACCTTTAGTAAGTGTCTAAATTGACCTCTCGCCACTACCTCTCTAAGGTTAGGCGGGTGACTTACTGAGTACACATTGTTTTTGTACTCATACTGCACTTGCTGTGCATTTTATTGCACATGCACTTACATAGCAAATGTGGAGGATTCGGAGACTTAGGCGAGCTGCAAATCTCTCGGAGGCGATCCGTAGCTGACAGAGTCTCCTTCAGACCGTATTTATTTATGTTTTTTAAATTTCCTTGTCCAGTTGCATTTCGTAAAGGCTTTGTAGTATTTGTAAAATTCTTAGAAATTTCTCATGTAGTTGTGACACCGGGTTCTGGGATATGTATTGGGATAATTGTTTAAGTGGAAATCTTAGATCACTGTTTTTAAATAACATGATTTATTTGCTGTCATATTTAATTTACAAAAAAATATTTACTGGATGATGAAATGCAAGAAAAGGTAACAGTTTCGAAAATGTTAAAACATGAATGTATTCAACTAATTTAAAGATTTGGCTTGCCTGACAGTGGTATCCGACTCCATCACGACCTATGGATTTTGGGTCGTGACAAAAAAATTTCTGACTAGTCAGCTAACATATTTCCTATTACATTTACATTTGACTCATATTAACTAGGTAAATTCTTCAATCTTTCCAGCTCTGTGTGCCATTTTGCTTCACTCTGCCCTCTGATATTTAACTCCAATGCAATATCTTTAACTCTCTGAGTGCAAGCCAGTGTCTTTCCTTGGAACCTTCTTTGATTTCTCTCTGCCTAGACATGGTATACCATTGCTGTGAATAGGAATATTAGTATTTGACCTCGAGCTTTGCTGGTAGTTCTTCTTTTATCCATTCAATCTCCTCTTCCCGGCTACCAATATGATGTTTTTCATCCAACCATTGTAGCAGTGTAGCCCATATTGTTCTGGAATAATCACATACAAACCACATATGTTCCATTGACTCCTCCTCTTTCGTTGCACATTAATAAAATTACTTCTATTAGAAGTTTATTTTGTATTCTTAAAATTTTATTTTTTATCCATATTTTATTTTTCATAAATAAGCCTTCAATTTCGTGGTATTATCCGTAGTTTGAACATTCTCATCATAATTTTAAGAAATTTCTAATATCAAATTCAAATAGTATTTCCCTTTCATTTCTAATAGTAAATTTTTAATTATTTTCTTTAATTTTGCTATTTTTTAAATCTAATATATAGTCTTATTACGTTTTATGTGGCTTTTTTATTTACTTTTAACTTTATATAATATCATTATTAAATACTATTCTCTATTATAATAAAGATAAATATATAATTTTTAATCATAAAATAAATATTTGTTTGGTTTTAAAAGTATTGCTCCAAAATTTAAAATTATTTAAATTTGTTAGTAATATTTTTAAGTATTGTATATTTACTTTATTTTATTTTCTAAACTTATGTTTTATAAGTATCCACAAATTATCTCTAATTGTAATGACCCGATCGATCGTTTTGCTTTTTAGAACTCCCTTCACCTAAATAAGACTCTTCGTATATGCTTTTACTATTTTATGACTTGCGGGGATGGTTATTTCAAGATTTGGAAGGGTTTAGATTAAAATCGGAACACTTGGTTCATTAAGTTGGCCTTAAAATGCTATGTTTGACTTCGGTCAATATTTTGAGTACACAACCTCGGAATTGGAATTTTACAGTTCCAATAGGCTCGTATGATAATTTCGGACTTAGGGGTATGCTCAGATCGAGTTTTGGATGATCCGGGAGCGTTTCGGCTCCTAATTGAAAGTTGGTTCTTTAAAGGTTTTTGAAGTTCTCCAAATTGGTTTAGAGTAGGTTTGGGTGATATTGAGGCCCGAATGGGATTCCGAGACCGACAATAGTTCCGTAATTTCGTTTCGGCGCTTTGGGAGTAAATTGAAGAACTTAAGGTTCATACTTTTGATCCAATTGGTTTGGGGTGTGATTCTTAGATTTAACGTTGTTTTGGGCGTTGCGAGAGTTTGAGCGAGTCCATTTTATGATTTCAAACTTGTTGGTATGTTCGGGCGGTGACTCGGGGGACCCAAGTATCGATCGGACAAAGCTCGGACCAAGTTTGAACTTGGGAGCAAGAACTAAAGCTCCCAGCTGCTGGTGTAATTGCACCTGCGCTTGGTCAGTCGCAGGTGCGTGAATTTGGTCACAGAAGCAGCTCTGGGGAATTTTTCTAGGGACCACAAATGCGGAGTTTGTGCGCACCTGCGAAAGCGCAGGTGCGAGGAGGAGAAGCGCAGGTGCGGGCCAGGTCGCAGATGCGACACGCTTGCCGCAGAAGCGAGTTTCTGTCGGCAGAAGCGGCCTCCCCCGGGCTTGAAGGCCTCCGTAGAAGCGGACCAGGCACCACATGTGCGGTACCGCAAATGCGGCCAAGGCACCACATGTGCAAAGACCGCTGGGCAGAAAAGGTTCATTTAAGACGGGACACAAGTCATTTTCAACCCATTTCTCACACACTTTGGGCGATTTTGGAGCTCCTTGAGAGGGATTTTCACCTAGCACTATGAGGTAAGTAATTCCTACCAAGTATGAGTCAAATACATAGCTTATGGGTATATTATAACATGTAAATTAGTGGAAATCATGAGTTTCGGTGAAAACCTAGATTTTTGATAAAAATGAGATTTAATCATGAAATTCGTTATTGTTTGGATTAAAGCGGAGGTTGAGGATTTCAATATTTTAAAGGTTTCTAGTTGAATTTTTTATTTTGAAAAATAATTGAGAGATATTATGATAACTTGAGTAAATCTATGTTCAACCGCTTCAATTCCACTACTCTCATGAGAGCGGGCGGTTCGCCTTGGCAGGTTAATCGATGTATCTATGGTTCGGACCGTTCGACCCTCGGCAGTGCATAATATATATATATATATATATATATGGATCTGTCCATACATCCTCGGCATAATTCGTGCGTAAAAATGTTGGAACCCTTTTTTATATTAAATATTGTTTCATGGACTTGAAAGGTGAAAGGATTTGATGAGAGAAATGACTTTTTTTTTACTTGAAATGAAAGGATTGTTTACTTATTTTCTTGATCTAAGTTCTATTATCATTTTATAGATTCAAGTTTAATTAGAACCTCATATTATTATATTTTTGTCCCATAGTAAGTGTCGAAGTCGATCCCTTGTTACTACTTCTTCGAGGTTAGGCTAGATACTTATTGGGTACATGTTATTTATGTACTCACGCTACGCTTCTGCACTTGATGTGCAGGATCTGAGGCAGGTGCATCTGGTTATCAATCTGGCGCGCATGCTTGACTTCTGGTTCAATACTACACGCTGAGCTATCCTTCCGAGCCATTCAACAGCATCCAGAGTCTCTCTTTTGATTATTTTCTTTCTATTCTATTTCAGACAGAAGAGTAGAAATCTTTTGTATATTCTACTAGTAGCGCACACACTTGTGGCACCAGATCTTGGCACACACTAGTAGACTTGTGATTTTGATTTTATTCTTAAGGAAAGTTATTTACTTGGAAAACTCATTAAAATGGGAAATCACTAGATTGTTCACTGTTGGCTTGCCTAGTAACATTGCTGGGCGCCATCACGACTGATAAATGATGAAAAGTGCATGTTTTTGAGTATTTTTATATATTATTTCTTATGTGAGTTATTGTCACGCCCCAAAACCGAGGGACGAGACCGGCGCCTAATCGGATGAACCCGGTCAAGCGGACCTGGATTGCCTTTCCTACCCAACGCATTTTCCTGTGTTCATAATGTACATTTATAAGTGAAACATCAAAATAGAATCTAAGGATGCGTTTACAACATAAGTCAAATTTTCTCTTTTAACGTTTTCAACATTTAATCTTCCCAAAACATACATTATAAAATACAACACTTCCGATACGGGATCGTGATTACAAACGAGTACGAAAACTACCCCAAATACATATATACAACCCACATAATGTCTACGGAGTCTCTAAAGATACAGAGAAGAGTATATAAACTTGCCGGCAACAAGGCCCCGACTCTACCTTGACAGAATAGAATATGCAAAAGCATAGGCTACGCACGACCCCAAAAGGAAGTGGGGCTCACCAAAACTGCTGAGGAGATGAAAGGAAGGCACCACTATCGGCGGACCGAGCTACCTGCTATAGAACCACCTACATCCGTATAAAAGATGTAGCGCCCTCTAAAAAAAGGGACATTAGTACCATGGAATAGTACTAGTATGTATGAAAAATCTTTACTATAAGTAAAATCAAACAATACACAGATAGGAGACAGTCAAAGAAACCAAACAAATACTGCACAGAGATACATGAAACACAAATGGGAGTTCCACAGTTTCTTATTTCAATCGTTCTCCTGTTACGGCGCGCAACCCGATCCCACCTTACAATCATATTCCACCCTTATTTCTTCTGTTTCGACGTGCAACCCGATCCCACCTTACAATCACATTACACCGATATTACTTCTTTTGCGGCGTGCAACCCGATCCCACCTTACAATCACATTACACCCTTATTACTTCTGTTGCAGCGTGCAACCCGATCTCACCTTACAATCACATTACACCCTTATTACTTCTGTTGCGGCGTGCAACCCGATCCCACTTTAAAATCATATTTGATAGCAACATCAACCAATCAATTCAATCACAAGGATTTTCATTATCAAGAATATACATTCGTAACAACCAAATAGCCATGTGAAATCAAGGCCATAGTAATCTTTACCAAACAATGAGTCATATACGGCATACCATCAACATATAGTTCAATTAGATAAATCCACATTTCCTTTCCATTACTTTCTACATAGCAGTTAGCACTTGGATACATTCAACAATTTGATTCATTACAATTTCTTTTGTTTTGCAGCACATCCTCTCATACCGATGTATTCAACATTTAACGAGCTTTGCACATGATAGAATAAGCACAAAGAATCATCTTTTCACAATCTCATATAGCATGGTGGTATGGTAATTAACTAGGACAATCAGAGAATAGAATCTTACGCCTCAACACATTAGAACAATCGATTCACACATGCATAAGTCAGAAACTCATACCGAATGCTTGGACACCAACAAGGTGACTCTACGAAGATTAAAGTTAGCCATACATACCTCGAGTAAAAATTCCCCTTTAATATCTATTCTCAACCCACCATACCATCTATCGCCTCCAATCTAATTTATAAGATGACATGTTTAGACTTAGAATTAGAAATCATGAACTCATTTGGGAATTTTATCAAACACTATGTGATCCTTTAGATTAACTAGCCCCTTTTTAGTGAAAGATTGCCCTAGCTTACTTCCTTTTGCTAGATTATGGTAGATTATTCACATGCATGCAAGGTCTTAACTCACTTCTTCAAGAACCAACCTATGTGTGTCCTATTCTAGCTAAAATCTGAAAATTTGGGGAAATGGGGTGGAGGCTTACCTCTTATGGTGAAGAAGATGACGACTACTCGATTAATTCCAGGCCTGAGTAGAGATGGAGGACCAACTTGGGGAAGATGAGGACTTCTCTCACTAGAACCCACTCTCACTTCTCTCTATTTTGATCAGATAGTATTTAAAAATGAAGGGGAGGGGTGTTTTATTAAACTGGGGGTCGGGTTTTAAAATTAGAATTTAGAAGCCCCGAAGCAGGTATGTAGTCAGCAATGCGATCGCATTCCTGTTATGCGGTCCGCATACCTATCGCATAAACGGCCTTCAGATGGGCCAAAAAGGAAAGCAGACTGCCTAGGTATGCGACCACTATGCAGTCCGCATACCTATTATGCGATCACATAGAGCGTCGCATAACTCCCTCCGCAAAAATAGAGGTGACAACTTTCAAAACCACTACCAGACTTATTCAAACAAGTGGGGATATTTCTCTTTCATTTTATTTTCCGCTTCCCACGTGGCTTCTTCGACTTGTTGACTCTGCCATAATACTTTGACCGAAGTGAACTCTTTGTTCCTCAACCTACGAACTTTCCTATCAAAAATAGAAACCGGAACCTCTTCATATGACAACTTTTCATTAATTTCAATGGTCTCAACTGGCATGATGACAGATGGATCTCCAACTACCTTCTTCAGCATGGACACATGAAACACCGAGTGCACTAATGACATCTTAGGGGGAAATTCCAGCCTATACGCCACCTGCCCTATCCTTTGAGAAATCCTATATGGCCTGACATACCTTGGGCTCAATTTCCCCTTCTTCCCAAACCGCATCACTCCTTTCATGGGAGACACCTTCAAGAATACCCAATAATCTACTTGAAGCTCTAAATCTCTTCGATGAACGTCTGTATAGGATTTTTGATGACTCTGAGCAGTCTTCATCCTCTCCTGAATGACTCTAACTTTTTCCATAGCTTGGTGCACAAGATCCGGTCCTAGAAGTTTCGTCTCACCAACCTCGAACTTTCCAATCGGAGACCTACACCTCCTTCCGTACAATGCCTCAAATGGGTCCATCTGAATACTAGCATGGAAACTGCTATTATAAGAAAATTCTATAAGCGTAAAGTGATCATCCCAGCTACCCTTGAAATCTAATACACAAGCCCGTAACATATCTTCAAGCGTCTTAATGGTCCGCTCTGCCTGACCGTCCATTTGCGAGTGGAAAGCTGTGCTGAGATTTACCTGCGTACCAAAACCTTGCTGAAATTTCTTCCAAAAGTTAGCTGTGAACTGGGCCCCTCGATCTAAGACAATAGATAGTGGAGTGCCATGGAGCCTGACTATTTCTTTGATATACAACTGAGCATACTGTTCTGCAGTATCGGTGGACTTGAATGGCAAGAAATGCGCCGACTTCGTGAGCCGATCCACTATTACCCAAACTGAGTCGAACTTACGCGGAGTGCGAAGTAACCCCACCACAAAGTCCATATTAATCATTTCCCATTTCCACATCGGTATTCCCGTAAGTTGTTCCAACCCACCGGACCTTTGATGTTCGACCTTCACTTGCTGACAATTTGGACACCTAGCCACAAAGTCCGCCAATCCCCTCTTCATACCATTCCACCAATTAATCTCCTTGAGATCATGATTCATCTTTTTAGAGCCTAGGTGTACGAAATACCTGGAATCGTGATCCTCTAACATAACTCTCTCCCGAAGATCGTCCACATCCGGAACACATAGCCTCCCTTGGCACCGCAAAACACCGTCATCATTGCCGAGTGAAAATGCTGTAGTCTTGTGATTCAGAATTGCTTCTCTCAACTGTGCCAAAGCTGGATCCCTGAATTGCTTCCCCTTGACTTCTGCTACAAGCAAAGACTCTGCTCCATTACGCACCACGACATTCCCTTCATCTGAGGCCGAAAGACATACCACCAGATTGGCCAACTGATAAACCTCTCGAGCCAAAGGCCTCTGACCTGCTTCCAAATGAGCCAAGCTACCCATGGATTTCCGACTAAGAGCATCGGCTAACACATTCGCCTTTCCTGGATGGTACAAAATATTCATATCATAATCCTTGAGCAATTCTAACCACCTCCGCTGCCTTAAGTTCAACTCCTTCTGTTTGAATAAGTACTGAAGACTCCTGTGGTCTGTGAACATGTCCACATGGACCCCATAAAGATAATGCCTCCAGATCTTCAATGCAAACACAACCACCACGAGCTCCAAATCATGCGTCGGGTAATTCTTATCGTGACTCTTGAGCTGCCTAGAAGAGTATGCTATTACCTTACCACATTGCATCAATACACACCCCAAACCAACCCTTGAAGCATCAAAATACACCACAAACCCTTCTGAACCTTCTGGCAAGGTCAACACTAGCGCGGAAGTCAATCTTGATTTGAATTCTTGAAAACTCTTTTCGCAAGCATTAGACCACTGAAACTTAACTACTTTCTGCGTTCGCTTAGTAAGTGGGGAGGCGAGGGTAGAGAATCCCTCCACAAACCTCCGATAATATCCAGCCAAACCCATGAAACTGCGAATATCTGTCAGGGTCGTTGGTTTAGGCCAATCCTTTACCGCTGCAATCTTTTGAGGATCAACCCTAATACCTTCCATGGAAACAACATGGCCCAAAAAGGTGACTGATTCTAACCAAAATTCACATCTTGAAAACTTTCCATACAACTGGTGTTGATGAAGAGTCTGCATAACTGACCTGAGGTGATTAGCATGATCTTCCTGAATTCGCAAATAAACAAGGATATCGTCAATGAAGACAATCACAAAGGAGTCAAGGAACAGTTTGAAAACCCGATTCATAAGATCCATAAAAGCTGCTGGGGCGTTGGTTAGCCCAAAAGACATTACCAGAAATTCAAAGTGCCCATATCGAGTCCTGAAGGCAGTCTTAGGAATATCCTGCTCCCTGATATTTAACTAGTGATACCCGGACCGCAAATCAATCTTTGAGAAGAACTTAGCACCTTGCAACTGGTCAAACAAATCATCTATCCGAGGCAATGGGTATTTGTTTTTGATGGTGACCTTGTTGAGATGCCGATAATCAATACACATTCGAAGTGATCCGTCTTTCTTTCTGATAAAAATAACCGGTGCGCCCCAAGGCGACACACTTGGCCGAATGAAACCATTTTCTAATAGATCTTTCAATTGTTCTTTTAACTCTCTCAATTCTGCTGGCGCCATTCGGTAGGGTGGAATAGATATTAGCTGCATATCTGGCAATACACCAATCCCGAAATTGATCTCTCTATCTAGTGGAATCCTAGGAAGCTCGTCCGGAAATACTTCAAGAAATTCATTCATAACAGGCACAAATTAGGGAGCAGGCACCTCTAAAGTGTGTCCGCAACCCGGACCAAATGGTAGATGCAACCTTTTTTGATCATCTTTGAGGCCTTAAGGTAGGAAATAAGCCTACCTCTTGGCACAACATTATTCCCCTCCCACTCAATAACTGGTTCATTAGGAAACTCGAGCCTCATAATTCTGGTTCGGCAGTCGATTTTAGCAAAGCACAAATAGAGCCAATCCATCCCCATGATTACATCAAAATCTACCATTTCTAACTCACCGACTAGGTCCCCGTTGACCCCGTGCTCTACCCCTAGCTGCACTGCACCCTGCTGGAGCTGGAGGGCCGCGGGCTGGAGGGTGTGTTGAAGATGTAGCGGCTGTAGAACTGGATGGCTGAGCAGTGCCCCTACCCATGCCCTGACTGGGTGCATGGCAGTCTCACTGAACATGGCCTCTCACTCCACACCTATAGCATACCGGTATGTCCAAGTAACAGGGCTTAGAATGAAACCTCCTGCACTTAGGGCATGGAGACCTCCGCTGCTTCTGGAACCTCCCACCTGAACGACCCGACTGACGGAACCTCCTGCTGTCTGAACCTGGTCCAAAGCGACCTCCCTGCTGATAACTGTGCCCTAATGGCGACGCACTGGTTGAGGACTGAGCATAGGACTGATATGGCCCTGATGACCCACTCCCAAGGGCTGATCTCCCTCCTCCAACTGAACTCCCAGGGTTGCCTGCTGACCGGGCCCTACTACTACTCTCCCTCTCTATTCTTATCTTTAATTTCCGGGCCTCCATATCCTGGGAAAATCCCACAATCTTCCCATAGTTCATATATGAATGCAGAGCAGCTGTAGCAGCTTCATTAATAACCAAGGGACCAAGGCCCTGAACAAACCGACGAACTCTAGCCTCCATAGTAGACACCATGTGGACAACATATTTGGACAAGCGCACAAGTTAGAGGTAGACAATCTCACCTTTCACCACATCGCACGATATAGAATAGCAATAAAAGGGTATTTTCCTAAATGTCCATGCAGCCCCCTAATTATAGATGTGGTCGACAACACATCGATAAGAAGGGATATACTAGACACGGCTCCGAGACATCCTAGGAAACTTTTAAAACTTGAGGCTCTAATACCAAGTCTGTCACGCCCCAAAACCGAGGGACGAGACCGACGCCTAACCGGATGAACCCGGTCAAGCGGACCTGGATTTCCTTTCCTACCCAACACATTTCCCCGTGTTGATAATGTACATTTATAAGTGAAACGACAAAATAGAATCAAAGCATGAATTTACAACATAAGTCAAATTTCCTCTTTTAACGTTTTCAACATTTAATCATCCCAAAACATACATTCTAAAATAAAACACTCCTGATACGGAATCGTGATTACAGACGAGTACGACAAGTACCCCAAATACATATACACAACCCACATAATGTATATGGAGCCTCTAAAGATACAGAGAAGAGTATATAAACTTGCCGGCAAAGAGGGCCCCGACTATACCTTGACAGAATAGAATATGCAAAAGAAGATGGTATAGCATGACCTCGAAAAGAAGTGAGGGTCACCAAAACTGCTGAGGAGATGAAAGGAAGGCACCACTATCGACGAACCGAGCTACCTGCTATAGAACCACCTACATCCATATAAAAGATGTAGCGCCCCTGGAAAAAGGGACGTTAGTACCATGGAATAGTACTAGTATGTATGAACAAGATTTACTCTAAGTAAAATCAAACAATACACAGATAGGAGACAGTCAAAGAAACCAAACAAATACTGCATAGAGATACCGAAAACACAAATGAGAGTTCCACAGTTTCTTATTTCAATCGTTCTCCTGTTGCGGCGCGCAACCCGATTCCACCTTACAATCATATTCCACCCATATTTCTTCTGTTGCGGCGTGCAACCCGATCCCACCTTACAATCACATTACACCCTCATTACTTCTGTTGCAGTGTGCAACCTGATCCCACCTTACAATCACATTACACCCTACTACTTCTGTTGTGGCTTGCAACCCGATCCCACCTTACAATCACATTACACCCTTATTACTTCTGTTGCGGCGTGCAACCCGATTCCACCTTACAATCATATTTGATAGCAACATCAACCAATCAATTCAATCAAAAGGATTTTCATCATCAAGAATATACATTCGTAACAACCAAATAACCATGTGAAATCAAGGCCATAGTAATCTTTACCAAACAGTGAGTCATATACGTCATACCATCAACATATAGTTCTATTAGATAAATCCACATTTCCTTTCCATTACTTTCTACACAACATTTAGCACTTAGATACATTCAACAATTTGATTCGTTACCATTTCTTTCATTTTGTAGAACATCCTCTCATACTGATGTATTCAACATTTAACGAGCTTTGCACATGATAGAATAAGCACAAAGAATCACCTTTTCACAATCTTATATAACATGGTGGCATGGTAATCAACTAGGACAATCAGAGAACAGAATCTTACGCCTCAACACATTAGAACAATCGATTCACATATGCATAAGTCAGAAACTCATACCGAATGCTTGGGCACCAACAAGGTGACTCTACGAAGATTAAAGTTAGCCATATATACCTCGAGTCGAAATTCCCCTTTAATAGCTATTCTCAACCCACCAGACCTTCTATCGCCTCCAATAACTTACAAGATGCCATGTTTAAACTTAGAATTAGAAATCATGAACTCATTTGGGCATTTTATCAAACACTATGTGATCCTTTAGATTAACTAGCCCTTTTTTAGTGAAAGATTACCCTAGCTTACTTCCCTTTGCTAGATTATGGTAGATTATTCACATGCATGCAAGGTCTTAACTCTCTTCTTCAAGAACCAACCTGTGTGTGTCCTATTCTAGCTAAAATATGAAAAGTTGGGGAAATGGGGTGGAGGCTTACCTCTTATGGTGAAGAAGATGACGACTACTCGATTAATTCCAGGCCTAAGTAGAGATGGAGGACCAACTTGGGGAAGATGAGGACTTCTCTCAATAGAATCCGCTCTCACTTCTCTCTATTTTGATCAGATAGCCTCTAAAAATGAAGGGGAGGGGTGTTTTATTAAACTAGGGGTCGAGTTTTAATATTAGAAATTAGAAGCCCTGAAGCAGGTATGCGGTTAGGAATACGATCGCATTCTTGTTATGCGGTCCGCATACTTGTCACATAAACGGACTTCAGATGGGCCAAAAAGGAAGCAGACTGCCCAGGTATGCAACCACTATGCTGTCCGCATACCTGTTATGTGATTGCATAGAGCGTCACATAACTCCCTCCGCAAAAATAGAGGTGCAAGAATGCGACAACTATGCGGCCCATTCGTGTAATGCGATCGCATTATGGGCCGCATAGCTGTCCTCAAAATGGACAACAACTGTCCAGGTATGCGACCACTATGCAGTCCGCATACCTGATCTGTGATCGCATAGTGGACCGCAGACCCGCGCAATTCTGGAAAATTTTATCTTTTTAGTCCCGGGGGTACTTTTTACTCCACAAGGGTCCGTCTTAAGAATTTCTACAGTTATAACAACATGGGAACCCATTCGGGCATTGTTTTTGGACTTGAAATTTTACGGGTCTTTACAGTTATGAGAGATCATATGGTTTTTGAAGTGAAAATATGCTCATTACGTGTTTCTTATGTGTAGGAATAAACTTGTCCAGAAAAAGATCAAATGGGAGAAAAATTGGTTAAAGAACTGAAGAGAAAAGTCCTGGATAGCGAAGAGAGGCTTACTTCGCCATACCGGGACTGAAGCAGAAGAAATCAGGAAAGTCCCGGACAACGAAGTGAGGGTCACTTCGCCAGACCGGGGGCAAAAAAAATCAACTTTTCCAAACCGAACTAGGAGAAGCAATTTCGGCCCAAACAAACCCAATCACTATAATTACATCCTAAAACATGATTTTGAAGGGGGTAAACTACCTTGGAAGGAGAGAAAACTTTGGGGAGGTAAGAACACGCTAGGAGCAAGAAGGAGAAGGATTCAACTTCATGTTTTTCCCTCTTTCTTCCTCCATTTCCATTGTTATGAATTCTGGTGTTGTATTTATACATACTAGCATGAATAACTAATTTGTTATCTAGGGTTTTGATGGAAACTTTTGGAGGATGAATTCTTGTTACGTTCTTATATAATTGAGCCTTTGAATTTCTCTACTTGTTTAACTACATGCTTATTTCAATTGATTGAAGAGCTCTCAATTGACGTGCCTATTTATTATGTATTGCTTGGAAGAGGATACATTAGTTGTTGAACAATATCACTCCTAACGTATATGAGGAATTAATACGGGGGGTTTAACAGTGGGATTAGGAATAAGGAAACCTTGGTGCGATCTTAGTGAGCGGTGAATTAATGCCAGCTAGCTTAGTTCGGAAGAATATGTCTAGTAAATTGTGATAGTTACTTGGAAGAGGATTACAACACCCGATGTATTCGCGATCGGTAGAGAATACTTAGGCGAATTTATAGGAGATGTAGTGGGAAGGATTCCGAAAATTGGGGAAATCATAACTCGAGGCCTCCTTAATCTTGTCGCCAACTCTTTGTCTTCTTAGTTGATAATTTACCGCTTTCTAGTATTTGTTAGTTAATTAGTTAGAAACATAAATCTCAATCTTTATAATTTAGAAACTTTTTCAAACTTGTCTTCTTAGTGATATTAAACAATTGTAGCTAAGCCTTAGTTCCCTATAGGATTCGACTCCGGACTTCTAGACCGAATTATATTTGCAGCGACTGCTTATCCTTTTTAGGACTAGAGTTGGGCGAGATCAAATGTTGGCGCCGTTGCCTAGGAACTAACAGAGTAGCTGTAGGTGTACATATTTCTAGGTTTTTAGTTTGAAATTTTATTTTAATTGTTTTTTAGTATTTGATTTTTTTAGTTTTAGTTTTACTTGTTTATTGGAGAAACATGGCATCTTGGAATTATGAGAGTTTTGATATTAGTAATTCCACTATTGATCTTCCTAATGCTTATTATGGAGGAAACCACCCATGGAAAAATTATTAAAATATACCCGAGAGCGAGTTATGTGCACCGACTCAATCTTATGTATGGAATGTGTGTGATATGTGTGGTTGTCAACATGGTCACTTTCAAGGTTGTGCTTATATGTCTTATCTTCCGCTAACCCTTTACTTTGACGGTTCTACTTTTTCTTGTGAAGTTAATAGGAACAAAGAACCAAGGGATGATGACCTGAAAGAGATCAAGGATATGCTAAGGTGACTTGTGGAACAAAATAATGAGAAACAACTACACATACAAAGGTAAAATGCCACTATTCGCAACCTGGAGGCACAAATGAGTCAAATAGTTGAAGCATTTAATGCTCAACAAGCCAATATTGTGGATAGTAGTCAAGAAGAGCATGAATTAGATACCGAAATTGAGGTTCTAATGGAGGAGGTCAGAGTAGAACACCAACAATCTAACCAACTAAAATTTGAATATGTCGATGTTATAGAAGGGATACTAGAGTCAACCAAGGACATTGAAGATACATATTTGGTTGAATCTATTGTCATTGGTATTGAGGATGTTGAAAATCCCAAGGTTCATTTATTTGAACGCATTGGTCCACACTCCAAGCATTTTTCCACATTGTGTTTGGATGATGATATGGAAATAGAGCCATCCGAGCCAATTGAGGAGTCAAGGAAGGAGGAACAAGGTGCCTACATTCTGGAATTCTTCTTGTCAGAAAGTCAGGATGACACACCTCATTTAAATTCCATGAAGTGCAGAATACTACATTATTTCCTTGGGCCAGTTAGATTCATTCCACCACCCTAGGAGCATAATCATACTCTTGAAACAAAACTTGGCATTCAATTCATAAGCTCGAGGTGGAGGCAAAAAGTGATTCACATTGTGCCGCGACGTTAAATCAAGCGCTTGTTGGGAGGCAACCCACCTTTACTGCTTTCTTTTCTTTTTTATTTTTCATTATTGTATTATTCTTGTAGTGTTATTTTTTTATTTCTCTAGGATCATGGGAAGAAAATCCATTGGAAGAAAGTAAAAGATGGTTACAACTAAGTGCGGGGTTCCTGCAGAAATAAACAAGTTTGGGAGAAGTCTGAGTACTCCATGAGCTGCTAATGCTTCTGCCTTTGGCCTATGGGTGAGCATTGGAGACAATGCACAATTTTAAGTGTGGGGTGGAGTGTCTGTTTGGGTATTCCTATGCAATTTTAGTTGTGTTATTTTATGTGTGTTGAAAAAATTTAAAAAAAAGTAGGTAGAAATACCCCCTCTTGGTTTTTCTTATGGCCACGGTTCTTTTCCAAGGGATGACTCTTTGAACCGGGTACGAGTAACTTTTTTATAGGTAGAATTTTTAAAAAAACGTTTAGGACTTTTCGCGACGATAGACTTCCTAGACAATTTTCTTGAGGGTTTAAAGTCCAAAGAAAAACACGAAAAAAAATCTTTTTCTTTTCTTTCTTTTGAACTAATAATGGAATGGAGAGAACTTGAATATCTATTCCTTTTGATATATTTTATATCGGGGCTTAGAGGTGGAGCATTTGAACTAAGTACTTTCTTCATGATTTTTGTAATTACATGCCTTAAAAATATGTGTGACTTTCTTTTGACACCGAGGCTCATCTTTTGACTCTTGTGATTAATTCTTATGTGCTCCAATTTTATGATGACTGTGCTAGTTGCTTTAACTTAAGAGTCAGGTCTGAACCATCATGAGTGAGTCATGTGCATTGTGTGAGGTGAGATTTTGGTGTACTCTGTGCCATCCTTGCTAGTCTAGAAATTGCCCCGTGTGAGAGGCAAAGCGAAATGATTAAGTCTCGTAAGTTTGGGAAGTGATAGCGGCTTTATTTGATTGACCATTTAGCCTATTTGCCTGCCAAAGCTAATATTATACATAGTCAACCCTTTTGAGCCTGTAGACCTTTTCTTTGGCAATCACATTACAAGCCAAATACCCTTTGTTCTTAATTAAATCTTGTTGAACCATTACCTCCGAAAGCACTTAAGTAGTTAGAAGAGTAAATAATGAGATTGAGGAGCTTTTCAGTGGAACCATAGAAAGGCCGAGAAGGTGCACTTGTGTAAAAAGAAAGGTAGTATCCGAAAATACCAAATTAAGGAGAGTGAAAAAAAAGAAGGAAAAAAATGAATAACACCTCCATATCTTTGTCTGGGCTAGTAAATATCTATATGTTGATGTGCTTAATGAAGAAGGTCCTAAATGTGTATGGTTTTATGGAAATACAATGAAGCGGTCATGACAAGAAGATGCTTAAAAGTGAAGTATAGTCTATTAAAGTTCTTAGGAGGGTTAGTCACTATTTTCTCAAATATATCCTACCCGTCTTTTAGCCTATGTTACAACCTATAAAGTCCTACTTGATCCTAGAATTTGCGAGCTTAAATTAGTAGATACTTACACTACAAGAAAGCCTATGGTACGAACTTGGGTGGCAACGGAGTTTCTTTGTGAGAGTGAGCGAATTCTTTCTATATTTAAGTCCTTCGACTATACTTGAAATGATATTTGAGTGTGTGGACTATTTTCTCTCTGGTTTATTGGTGAGGGCACATGATTTTCAAAGGATTGGTAGAGATCTTGATTTTTGAGTTGGCACAAGGAGCGAGTCATAATATGGAATGTATTAGAGTCAATTTTTGAGGCGATGATGTTACAAAGGGTCACATTAATATTTTAAATAATCTTGGCATGAGTTTAAAACTTGAGGAAATGTATGAAAAGTGCATATGATGGGTTCTAAGCGTTGGTAGAAACCATTGTCATTGGTGTGATACTTGAGTATGTTTTGAAAGGTATCTTTCCTATGCACTTAATTTAAGTTGCTCGAGCACGAGCAAGAGTTTAAGTTTGGGGTGGTGATAAATGATGAAAAGTGCATGTTTTTGAGTATGTTTATATATTATTTCTTATGTGAGTTACAGGAGATCACATGGTTTTTAATGTGAAAATATGTTCATTACGTGTTTCTTGTGTGTAGGAATAAACTTGCGCGGAAAAAGATCAAATGGGAGAAAAATGGTGAAAAAGAGCTGAAGAGAAAAGTCCTGGACAGCGAAGCGAGGGTCACTTCGCCAGAACGGGACCGAAGCAGAAGAAATCAGGAAAGTCACGGACAACGAATGTCAGGACCCAAAATCCTAACTTAGGTCGTGATGGCGCCCAACAGCGGGGTCATGCAAGCCAACTCTCAATTTACTAAAGGTTCATTCTTATTAGATTAAACACTTTAAAATATATTCAGTTTTTAAAACATAAAACATGATTCGACAAGGATAAATAGTCAGTTTTAATAAAAAACAGCCATGAAGAGGCATGGGCCAATATATGTACAAACCTGAAATCCATAACAACTATCACGTGTGTGCCAGGAACTAGTGTCACAAGCCCTACGGGCATACTAACAGAATATACAAAAGATATAATATACAGTCCCACTGTCTGAAGGAAATAGACGGGAAATAAGCAAAAGAAAACCCCATGGTGCTGCCGGAGATCGCCAGGAGAAAAGCAGCTTACCGTGAAGTCAAGTCCGTCTAATATCAAGTCAAGCTCCGGTCCGACAACGAGATGCACCAGCCTCAGAACCTGTATAATTAAGTACATAAGCGTAGCATGAGTACATAAATATATATGTACCCTTTGAGTATCCAGCCTAACCTCGAAGAGGTAGTGACGGGAGGTCGACATGAAACTCACTAAGGTCCAACGATATAATTTAACAGAATATAATAGAAACGGTAGGCGTGTAAAGGCAGTGAAGAAACAAGTATATATGTAAGGTACTGAAATCCAAGAAAGTACTGGGAATGAATAAAACAATTACCACTTCACTTTCCCCAAAATATATGTCAAATCAATATCCCTAACAAATAAATCATACGCATGCATGGTAAGGACAACCGGCTGGAGTCATAAGATAGTCATGCCCGTGCACTGCCGAGGGTTGAACGGCCCGAACCATAAGTGCACCTCTCCACAAAGTACTCACATCTATGCACTACCGAGGATCGAACGGTCCGTACCAAAAGTGCATCTTTCAATCCTCTCTATGCACTGCCGAGGATCGAACGGTCCGTACCAAAAGTGCATCTCTCTATCCGCCGTGGCGTACGGCCCGTTCCTATAAGAGTGGTTGAAAAATCACACTCCGCTTGCGGAATGTAAATTGCGAAGCGGTCACATGTACACACATTATTCCTTTTTAAATTACTTTTCAGTGAAAAATTCCTTACAAGTTTCTCAAATTTGCACGACCTCAGGGAAGTAAGCAACATGTAACATATAATTTATTAAGCATATAGTTCATATCAAGTAAAAACACAAGGCATGATGTAGGCCTAACTAACCGGACATAATAGTAATAGCCGCTACGTACGGACTCTCGTCACTTTGTACGTACGTAGCCCCCACAATTATCACATATAACATTTAAAAACCTAGGGGGACAGTTCCCCCTTACAAGGTTAGAAAGGAGACTCACCTCGTGTCGAATTTACTCCCCGGACCAAGAACGCACCCAAAACTCCGAACTCTACACCCCGGGACTAGAAACTAGCCAAATGTTATACAAATACATTAATTTATATTCAAAGCATGGAATTCTCCTATTACTTAGCCAAATTCACCATTCTTGAAGAAATCCCAAAATCCAACCAGGGCCCGCATGCTCGGATTCAAATAATTCTCGAAGGAAACACTCACCCATAGCCTATGGATCATTAATAAACAATTTTTACTTCATTTCAGAGCTAATTCACGGGTAAATTCTCAAATCATCGAAAGCCCTAGGTTACTACCCAATTTTTGATTTTCCACTAATTAGGTGATTAAATTCAACTAGGAATTCATGCATTAACAAGTCTTGAGATGAAATTTACTTACCTTCTTGGGGTTGGGTCATGGAGTCCTTTTCCCAAGCTCTCAAAGTGTTTAATGGAGGAAAGAGTGAAGAAAACAATGAAGAATCCTGTATTTAGGAAACACACTGTCTGACAGTGTTTTCGCACCTACGGTCTTGCACCTGAGAGCAAAGGCTCGCACCTGCAAAAATGGATGAGGAAACCTGGGCCCGCACATGCGGAGTGGAGACCGCACCTGCGGCTCTGCTCCTGTTGAACTTTGTTCGCACCTGCGAGAAATAGCCTGCCCATTGGGGGTCGCACCTGCGAGGCGACTGGGCAACCGCACCTGCGGTCAACACCAGAACAGGTGCACCAACAACTATTTCGGCTGGTTTTTGGCCTCGTGTGGTGTCTGGGAGGCACCTAGGCCCACCCGAGACCTCGTCCAAGTATACCAACAAGTCCCAAGTCATAACACGGACTCGCTCGAGCCTTCGGAACACCCAAAACAACACTAAAACTCAAAATCACGCCTCAAACCCCTAGAAGCAAACTTAGGAACTTTAAGTTTTCTTGACTTCGCTAACCACGCGCCGAACCGACCTATACTACTCGGAATGACACCAAATTTTGCAGGCAAGTCATAAATGACATAGCAGAACTATTCCTAATCTCAGAATTCCATTCGGACCTCGATAACACAAAAACATGCCCCAAACCACAATAGGAACTTAAGGAACTTCTTATTTCAATATTGGGCGCCGAAATGCTCCCGGGTCATCAGAAAGCCATTCCGAACATACGCCCGAGTCCGAAATCATCATACGAAGCTAACGGAACCGCCGAAACTCAATTCTTAGGTCTTTTATTAAAAATATTGACCAAAGTCAAACTTGGCCTTAAAGGCCAACCTTAAGGAACCAAGTGTTCCTATAGCACTCTAAACACTTCCGAATCTCGGACCACCAGTCCCCACAAGTCATAAATAATGATAAGCCGCTATGAGAAGTTTCATTTAGGGGAACGGGGTGGTCTGATAATGCAAAACGACCGGTCGGGTCGTTACAGTCTCTACCTCTTAAACAAACGTTCGTCCTCGAATGAGTCTAGAATCATACCTGAAGTGATGAATAGATGGGGATATCTGCTCTGCATGTCCTCCTCGAACTCCCAGGTCGCCTCCTCAACTGGTTGGCCCTTCCACTGGACCTTTATGGCAGAACTCTCTTAGACCTCAACTGGTGATCCTATCTATCAATAATAGCAACTGGCTCCTCCTCGTAGCCCAAACTCTCATCCAACTGAATAGTGCTGAAATCAACCACGTGAGAGATGTCGGCGTGATACCTCCGGAGCATGGATACATGAAAAATTGGATGAACTCCTGATAAACTGGGAGGCAAGGCCAGCTCATAAGCAACCTCCCCAACTCGCGTCAACACCTCGAAGGTACCTATAAACCTCAGGCTTAGCTTGCCCTTATTCCCAAACCTCATAATACCCTTAATAGGAGATACTTTCAGCATGACCCTATCTCCCTCCATAAATGATACATCACGCGACCTCTGATCTGCGTAACTCTTCTGTCTGGACTGTGCTGTGCGGAGCCTCTCCTGAATCAACTTCACTTTCTCCAAAGCATCCCTCACCAGGTCGGTGCCATATAACTTAGCCTCGCCAGGCTCAAACCATCCGATAGGGGAAAGACATCGCCGACCATAATAAGCCTCAAATGGTTCCATCTCAATGCTAGACTGATAACTATTATTGTAAGCAAACTCGGCCAAAGGCAAGAACTGGTCCCACTGACCTCCGAAGTCAATCACACATGCCTTGAGCATGTCCTCTAATATATGAACTGTACGCTCCGACTGACTATCAGTATGAGGGTGAAATGGTGTTCTAAGGTCTATCTGGGTACCCATCTCACTATGCAATACTCTCCAGAAGTGCGAGGTGAACTGAGGACCTCGATCTGATACAATGGACACCGGCACACCGTGCAACCGAACTATCTCTCGAATGTAGATCTGTGCCAACCTCTCAGAAGTATACGTAGTAGCCACTGGAATGAAATGCGCCGATTTGGTCAATCTATCCACAATGACCCAAACCGCGTCGACCTTCTGCAAGGTCGAGGCAACCCAACCACGAAGCCCATAGTGATGTGCTCCCATTTCCACTCAGGAATGGGCATCTGCTGAAGTTGGCCTCTTGGACTCTGGTGTTCATACTTAACCTGCTGACAATTAAGACACCTAGCCACATATCCCACACTGTCCTTCTTCATCCGCCTCCACCAGTAATGCTGCTTCAAATCACGATACATCTTCGTAGCACTAGGATGAACAGAATACCGAGAACTGTGCGCCTCCTCTAGAATCCTCTCCCTCAGGCCATCAACATTAGGAATACATAAATGGTCCTGAAGTCTCAGAACACCATCCTCGCCAATAGTAACCTCCTTGGCCCTACCCTGAACCACTGTCTCCCGAAGCTCTGCTAAGTATGGATCATAGAACTACCAGGCCTTAATCTCCCCCAATAACGAAGACTGAGCAACCACATATGCTAAAACTCGACGAGGCTTTGAAAGGTCTAATATTACCAGGCGATTGGCTAAGGACTGAATGTCCAAGGCTAGAGGTCTCTCCTCTGCGACAATATAATCCAAGCTACCCATACTCTTCGCCTTCCTTCTCAAAGCATCTGCTACCACATTTGCCTTGCCCGGATGATAAAGAATGGTGATATCATAATCCGTCAACAACTCAAGACATTTTTGCTGCCTCAAATTTAGATCCCTCTACTTAAACAAGTGCTGCAAGCTATGGTGGTCTGTATAAACCTCACAGGACACTCCATACAAGTAGTGCCTCCAAATCTTAAGAGCATGACAATCGCCGCCAACTCCAAATCGTGCACATGGTAATTCTTCTCATGAAACTTCAAGTGGCGTGAAACATAAGCAATAATTCTCCCTTCTTGCATCAACACACATCCCAAACCAACACGTGAAGCGTCGCAATTCACTGTGTACATCCCTGAACCGGAAGGTAATACCAGAATTGGTGCTGAGGTCAATGCTGACTTGAGCTTCTGAAAGCTCGCCTCACACCCGTTGAATCATCTGAACGGGACATTATTCTGAGTCAATCTAGTCAATGGAGCTGTAATAGAAGAGAACCCCTCCACAAATCGGCGATAAAAGCTTGCTAGGCCCAAAAAGCTCCTGATCTCTGTAGCCGAAGTAGGACGCGACCAACTCTGAACCGCCTCAACCTTCTGAGGATCAACCTTGAACCCTCTCCGGATACCACATGCCCCAAGAATGCCACAGAATCCAAACAAAACTCACACTTGGAGAACTTAGCATATAACTTCTATTCTCGGAAAGTCTGGAGCACAACTCTCAAATGCTGCTCGTGCTCCCCCAGGCTACGTGAGTAAATCAAAATGTCATCAATGAAGACAATGACAAAGGAATCAATATACGGTCTGAACACCCTATTCATCAAGTCCAAGAATGCTGCTGGGGCATTAGTCAAGCCAAAGGACATCACCAGGAACTCATAATGGCCATATCTCGTATGAAAAGCAGTCTTCAGAACATCTGAAGCCCGAATCTTCAACTGATGATATCCCGATCTCAATCAATCTTAGAAAACACACGAGCACCCTGCAACTAGTCAAGCAAATCATCGATGCGCGGCAAAGGATACTTGTTCTTAATGGTAACCTTGTTCAACTGGCGGTAATAAATACACATCCGTATAGACCTATCCTTCTTCTTCACAAATAGAACTTGAGCACCTCACGACGATACACTCAGTCTGATGAACCCCTTAGCTAACAACTCCTCAAGTTGCTCCTTCAACTCCTTCAACTCTTTTGGAGCCATATGGTACGGAGGAATAGATATAGGCTGGGTGTCTGGAGATAAATCAATGTAGAAATCAATATCACGATCCAGAGGAATGCCCGGAAGATCCGAAGGAAATACATCAGCAAACTCTCGAACAACTGGCACTGAATCAATCGTCGGAGATTCGACGGTGGTGTCCCGCACATAAGCAAGATAGGCCAGACACCCTTTCTTGACCATATGTCGAGCCTTTAGGAATGAAATAACCTGGTTGGCTGCACTAAATGAGGAACCTCTCCACTCCAGCCTAGGCGACTCTAGCATGGCTAAAGTAAATGTCTTGGCATGGAAATATAGCACGACATGATAAGGAGATAGCCAATACATGCCTAAAATAATCTCAAAATCAACCATGTCGAGTAATAAGAGATCCACTCGAGTCTCGAACCCATAAAACAAAATCTCACAGGACCGACAAATTCGGTCTACAACCACAGAATCGCCCACAGGAGTGGACACATAAATAGGAGAACCCAAGGACTCACGAGGGATATCCAGAAAATGCGCAAATAAGACTGAAACATAGGAATAAGTGGACCCTGGATCAAATAACATCGATGCCTCTCTACCACATACTGTAATAATACCTGTGATCACGGCGTCTGAGGCCACTGCATCTAATCTGGCTAGAATGGCATAGAATATGGCTGGGGTACTGGAAGACTGAGCTCCACCAGAGTGAACAGGAGCTACCTGACCTCCCCTTGACTAGCCTCCACCTCTAGGACAACCCCTGCCGACCTGTCCCCCATGTCTAGGTGGCCGGACTGCTGGTGCCGGATCCATCGACTGATAACCCTGCTGTACAGCCTTGCCCTGAAGCCTGGGACACTGCCTCCTCATATGACCTGACTCTCCACACTCATAACAACTCCCAGGTAGCATAGTCTGCTGCCCCGAGGAAGAACCCTGAATGACCGGAGGGCGATGAGAGCCCTCTGGCATAACACTGAAGTAAGGGTCGGAGGATCTCGGATGACTGGGATAACAACTGTGTGAACTCTGATTGGCTGGAGGATGGTAGGAACACTCTGGCATGGCACTGAAATGAGGCCTCGCTAAAATACCTCGGGGAGGTGGTGGAGGTGCTGAATATAAAGGCCTACTAGGCTGACCACTGCTATACTGACCCCTGCCCCTAGCTAGGTCACCTCTGAAATCTCCAGAGAATATAGCCCTCTTGTCCTGCTGCCCCTGCTCCTCGACCGATACCCCTCGATCCTGCGAGCAATCTCTACCACGAGCTGATAAGGACTACCCATCTCCACTTCTCGGGCCATGGTGGCCCTAATAACTGTATGCAACCCAGCCATAAATATTTGAACCCTCTCTGCGTCAGTAGGTAGTATCATGAGTGCATGGTGAGACATCTCTGAAAATCTGGCCTTATAATCTATCACTGATATCTGCCCCTGCTCTAGCCGCTCAAACTGATACCGCAGCTCTTCCCACTCAGAGGGTGGGATGTATCTATCCAGAAACATCTGCGTGAACTGCTCCCAAGTGACAGGAGGAGAATCTGCTGGCCTGCTAAGAATATAGGACTGCCACCACCTACGAGCTCTGCCCTCCAATTGAAAGGTAGTGAAATCCACTCCGTGGGACTCTAGTATCCTTATGTTGTGAAGTCTGTCCCTGCACCTATCCACAAAATCCTGGGCGTCCTCGCCTCGCTCACCCCCAAAGACTGGAGGGTGCAATCGGGTCCATCTATCCAATAACTTACGGATCGCCGTTCGCAGCTAGTTTGGGCTCAGGTGCTGTTGCAACAGGATGGACCTCACCCATGGACAATGTACCCGGAGTATGATATAATGCTGTTGTCTGGCCTGCAGCCTGGGCAGTTGGGGTCTGGACTCCCCCTCCCGCCTGAGAAGTGGCAGGATCTGCTGGAAATAAATCAGCCTGGGACATAGTGTTCATAAATCTCATCATACGGCCCATGACTGCCTGGAAGCCTGGCGCCAACATGAAGTCTACTGGTGCAGGATCTGCTAGAGGCACCTCGTCCTAATCCTCTATAATAGGGTCCTCTGGTGGCAGAACCGGAATAGCTCTGGGACTCCCTCGTCCCCTACCGCGGGCCGGTACCCTCCCCCGGCCTTTGCCGCGGCCTCGGACAGCGGGGGTAGCAGCCCTTCCCTGGTCTGGAGTATCAGATGCATGCGTCCTCACCATCTGTGAGAGAATAGAAGAATGAATTTAGTAAATGATCGACTGCACGATAAAATAAGAACAAAGAGAGGTTTCCTAACACCCTATAGCCTCCTGAAGATAGTACAGACATCTCCGTACCGATCTACAAGACTCTACTGGGTTTGCCCGTGACTCGTGAGACTTACGTGAACCTAGTGCTCTGACACCATGTTGTCACGACCCAAAATCCTAACTTAGATCGTGATGGCGCCCAACAGCAGGGTCAGGCAAGCCGACTCTCAATTTACTAAAGGTTCCTTCTTATTAGATTAAACACTTTAAAATATACTCAGTTTTTAAAACTTAAAACATGATTCAACAAGGATAAATAGCCAGTTTTAATAAAAAACAGTCATGAAGAGGCGTGAGCCAATATATGTACAAACCCGAAATCCATAACAACTATAACGTGTGTGCCAGGAACTAGTGTCACAAGTCCTATGGGCATACTAACAGAATATAAAAAATATATAATATACAGTCCCACTGTCTGAAGGAAATAGACGGGAAATAAGCAAAAGAAAACCCCATGGTGCTGCCGGAGATCTCCAGGAGAAAAGCAGCTCACTGTGAAGTCAGGTCCGTCTAATATCAAGTCAAGCTCCAGTCTGACAACCAGATGCACCAGCTTCAGAACCTGTACAATTAAGTACAGAAGCATATCATGAGTACATAAATATATATGTACCCTGTGAGTATCCCGCCTAACCTCGAAGAGGTAGTGACGAGAGGTTGAGATGACACTCACTAAGGTCCAACGATATAATTTAACAGAATATAATAGAAACGGTAGGCGTGTAAAGGCAGTGAAGGAACAAGTATATATGTAAGGTACTAAAATCCAAGAAAGTACTAGGAATGAATAAAACAATTACCACTTCACTTTCACCCAAATATCTGTCAAATCAATATCCATGAATTTAGTAACAAATAAATCATATGCATGCAGGGTAAGGACAACCGGCTGGAGTCATAAGATAGTCATGCCCGTGCACTGCCGAGAGTCGAACGACCCGAACCATAAGTGCAACTCTCCACAAAGTACTTCCATTTATGCACTGCCGAGGATCGAACGGCTTGTACCAAAAGTGCATCTTTCAATTCTCTCTATGCACTGTCGATTGAATGGCCCGTACCAAAAGTTTATCTCTCAATCCGCCGTGGCATAAGGCCTGTTCCCATAAGAGTGGGGGGAAAATCACACTCCGCTCGCGGAATGTAAATTGTGAAGCGGTCACATGCACACACATTATTCCTTTTTAAATTACTTTTCAGTGAACAATTCCTTACAAGTTTCTCAAATTTGCACGACCTCAGAGAAGTAAGCAACATGTAACATTTAATTTATTAAGCATATAGTTCATATCAAGTAAAAACACAAGGCATGATATGGGCCTAACTACCCAGGCATAATAGTAATAGCCGCTACGTACGGACTCTCATCACTTTGTACGTACGTATCCCCCACAATTATCACATATAGCATTTAAATCACCTAGTGGGACAGTCCCCCTTACAAGGTTAGAAAGGAGAATGATCTCATGTCAAATTTACTCTCCGAACCAAGAACGCGCCCGAAACTCTGAACTCTACACCCGTGGACTCGAAACTAGCCAAATGTTATACTAATACATTAATTTATATTCAAAGCATGGAATTCTTCTATTACTTAGCCAAATTCACCATTCTTGAAGAAAACCCAAAATCTAACCCCGGGCCCGCATGCTCAGATTCCAAAAATTCTCGAAGGAAACACTCACCCATAGCCTAAGGATCATTAATAAATGATTTTTACTTGATTTCATAGCTAATTCACGAGTAAATTCTCAAATCATCGAAACCCTAGGTTACTACCTAATTCTTGATTTTTTATTAATTAGGTGATTAAATTCAACTAGGAATTCATGCATTAACAAGTATTGAGATGAAATTTACTTACCTTCTAGGGGTTGGGTCGTGGAGTCCTTTTCCCAAGCTCTCAAAGTGTTTAATGGAGGAAAGAGTGAAGAAAATAATGCAGAATCCCGTATTTAAGAAACACACTGTCTGACAGTGTTTCCGCACCTGCGGCTCGAGGATCGCACCTGCGGTCTCGCACCTGCCAGCAAAGGACCGCACCTGCGGAAATGGACGAGGAAGCCTGGGCCCGCACCTGCGGCTCTGCTTTTGCGGAACTTTGTTTGCACCTGCGAGAAATGGCCTACCCGCTGGGGGTCACACCTGCGATTGGGCAACCGCACCTGCGGTCAACACCAGAATAGGTGCACCAATAGCTATTTCAGATGGTTTTTGGCCTCGTGTTGTGTTCGGGAGGAACTTGGGCCCACCCGAGCCCCTGTCCAAGTATACCAACAATTCCTAAATCATAACACGGACTCACTCAAGCCTTATGAACACCCAAAACAACACTAAAACTCAAAATCACACCTCAAAACCCCTAGAACCAAACTTAGTAACTTTAAGTTTTCTTGACTTCGCTAACAACGCGCCGAACCGACCTATACTACTCGGAATGACACCAAATTTTGCAGGAAAGTCATAAATGACATAACGGAACTACTCCCAGTCTCAGAATCTCGTTCGGACCTTGATAACACAAAAACATGCCCCAAACCACAATAGGAACTTAAGGAACTTCTTATTTCAATATTGGGCGCCGAAACGCTCCTAGGTCATCAGAAAGCCATTACAAACATACTCCCGAGTCCAAAATCATCATACGAAGCTACCAAAACTGTCAAAACTCGATTCTGGGGTCGTTTACTAAAAATGATGACCGAAGTCAAACTTGGCCTTAAAGGCCAACCTTAAGGAACCAAGTGTTCCTATAGCACTCTGAACACTTCCGAATCCCGGACCACCAGTCCCCGCAAGCCATAAATAATGATAAGCCACTATGGGAAGTTTAATTTAGGGGAACGGGGTCCGATAACACAAAACGACCGGTCGGGTCCTTACAGCAAAGTGAGGGTCACTTCGCTAGACCGGGACTGGGGCAGAAAAATTCAAATTTTCCAAACCGAACTAGGAGAATCAATTTAGGCCCAAACAAACCCTAATCACTGTAATACATCCTAAAACGTGATTTTGAAGGGGGACACTACTTTGGAAGGAGAGAAGACTTTGGGGAGGCAAGAACATGCTAGGAGCAAGAAGGAGAAGGATTCAGCTTCAGGTTTTCCCCTCTTTCTCTATTTCCATTGTTATGAATTCTAGTGGTTTATTTTTACATACTAGCATGAATATATAATTTGTTATCTAGGGTTTTGATGGAACCTTTTTGAGGATGAATTCTTTTTACGTTCTTATATAATTGAGCCTTTGAATTTCTCTACTTGTTTAACTACGTGCTTATTTCAGTTGATTGAAAAGCTCTCAATTGACTGTGCCTATTTATTCTGTATTGCTTGGAAGAGGATACATATTTAGGTAGTTGTTGAAAAATATCACTCCTAACGTATGTGAGGAATCAATACGAAGGGTTTAAACTTGGGATTATGAATAACGAACCTTGGTGCGTTCTTAGTGTGCGGTGAATTAGTGCCAACTAGCTTAGTTCGGAACAATATGTCTAGTAAATTGTGGTAGTTTCTCGGAAGATAATTACAACACCCGACATACTCACGATCGGTAGAGAATACTTAGGCGAATTTATAGGAGATGTAGTGGGAAGGATTCTGAAAATTGGGAAAATCATAACTCTAGGCCTCCTTAATCTTGTCTCCAACTCTTAGTCTCCTTAGTTGATAATTTTACCGCTTTCTAGTATTTGTTATTTAATTAGTTATAAATATAAATCTCAATCTTTATAATTTAGAAAATTGTTCAAACTTGTCTTCTTAGTGATATTAAATAGTTGTAGCTAAGCCTTAGTTCTCTATGAGGTTCGACTCCGGACTTTTAGACTGGATTGTATTTGCAGCGACCTCTTATCCTTTTTAGGAATAGAGTAGGGTGAGATCAACGACCTAAAATGGAATTTGGTCGTGACAACATGGTATCAGAGCACTAGGTTCACGTAGGTCTCACAAGTTATGGGCAAGCCTAATAGAGTCTTGCGAATCGGTGTGGAGATGTCCGTACTTATCCTCGAGAGGCTATAGGGTGTTAGGAAACTACTCTTTATCCATCTCCTATTGTACAATTGATGGTGTACTACGTTTATTTCTCTTACTTTCTCACAGATGGTGAGAACGCGCACGACAGATGTTCTGGACCCGGGAGGAGCTGCTCCCCCTGTTCCCCCGACCTGTGATATGGGATGAGGACATCCTAGAGTTTCCCCAGTTGCACCTCCAGCCAATCCAGTGGAGTATCTCATTGATGAAGAGCAGGGCTAGGTGCTCGCAGTAGAGCCAACCCCGGTTGATTTCATGTTAACACCGGGCTTTCAGGAGGTCATGGGTCGTATGTTGCGGTTCATGGATTCTGTGACTCAGACTGGTTTATTTCCAACAGACATAGCCATATCTCAGGCGGGAGGGGGAGCACAGACCCCTACCGCTTAGTCTCCTGGGCATGCAACTGCAGTATATCAGATCCCGGGCACACTACCTGTGGGCAGAGCCTAGATAGATGCAACAAATGTACCTGATCCCAGACCAACTGCGACTGGCAAGCTGCATAAGCTACTGGATAGATGGACCAGGCTTCACCCTCTGGTCTTTGGGGGGTGAACGACATGAGGATCCCCAGGGCTTGATAGGTGCAGGTACAGACTGCACAACATGAGCATATTTGAGTCTCATGGGGTGGATTTCACCACCTTTTAGTTGGAGGGCAGAACACGTAGGTGGTGGAAGTCTTATCTCCTTGGCAAACCAATAGGTTCTCATTCCATGACTTGGGACTAGTTCACACGCCTATTCTTGGACATGTATATTCCACCCTCCTAGAGGGAAGATTTGTAGTGTCAGCTTGAGCAGCTCGAGCAGCTCGAGCAGGGTCAGATGTCAGTGGCCGACTATGGGGCGAGATTCTTTGAGTTGGATTGCCATGCACTTATGATACTTCCTACCGACACAAACAGGGTGCAAAGGTTTGTTGCGGGGTTGCACTCTAGTATTCAGGCTAGTATGGCTCGAGAGGTTGAGATGGTGACTTCTTATCAGCTGGTAGTGGAGATTGCTCGGAAGATTGAGGGTTACCGTCAGAGGGGTAGAGAGCATATGTAGCGGGACAAGAGGTCCCATTTTTCTGGAGCGTTAAGAGGTGCCTCAGTTGGGGGCAGAGGTCATTTTGGGAGGGGTCAACCTAGTAGGCCCCCATATTCAACACCATCACCTCATCGGGGTTTTCCAGCACGACCCTATTTCAGTGCTATGCCAGAGAGTTCTTACCGCCCGCCGGCTATTCAGGGTTATTCCAGTGGGTATTCCGGTCACCAGGGTTCTTCCAGTGCCTATTTCAGTGCAATGCTAGAGAGTTCATACCGCCCACTCGTCAAGGTTCTTCCAGTCAGTATTCAGGCCGTCACGGTCAGACTTCAGGGCAACAGTCCACCGTTCCTAGAGGTTGTTATGAGTGCGGGGATCCTAGTCACATGCAGAGATATTTCCCCAGACTTCGGGACAAGGTAGTACATCAGGTTCAGCAGCCCATGATTACAACACCAGTAGCTGCACCAGCCGTCCGGCCTCCCAGAGGAGGAGTGCAGGTGGGTAGGGGCCGTCCTAGAGGTGGAGGTCAGGCAGGCGGGGCCTAGCCAGGTGGCGCTCCAGGTAGATTCTATGCTTTTCTGTCCAGACCAGATGCAGTGGCCTCAGATGCCGTGATCACATGTATTACTCTATCTGCAGTAGGGATGCTTCAGTACTATTTGATCTAGGGTCTACCTATTCGTATGTGTCATATCTGTTTGCTCATTTTTTGGATATTCCTCATGAGTCCTTGGTTACTCCTGTTTATGTGTCCACTCCTGTGGGCGGTTCTATTTTTGTGGATCGGATATATTGGTCCTATGTGGCCACATTCTGTGGATATGAGACTAGAGTGGATCTTCTATTGCTTGATATGACCAACTTTAAGGTCATTCTAGGCATGGACTGGCTATACACATATCACGCCATCCTTGATTTCCATGCCAAGACTGTTACCTTAGTGATGCTAGAGTTACCTAAATTGGAGTGGAGGGGTTCATCTGTCAGTACATCTAGTCAGGTTATCTCTTTTATGAAGTCTCGACACATGGTCGAGAAGGGTTGTTTGGCTTCTCTAGCCTATGTTCGGGATACTACTGGAGAGTCTCCAGTGATTGATTCAGTACCAATAGTCTGGGAGTTCTACGATGTGTTTCCTTCTGATCTTCCAGTCATGGCACCAAACCGTGATATCGATTTCTATATTGACTTGGCTCCAGGTACCCAACCTATATCTATCCCACTGTATTGTATGGCTCCGAAAGAATTGAAAGAGTTAAAAGAACAACTTGAGGAGTTGCTAGCAAAGGGTTTTGTCAGGCTGAGTGTATCACCTTGGGGTGCACCAATGTTATTTGTGAAGAAGAAAGATGAGACTATGCAGATGTGCATTGATTACTGCCAGTTGAACAAAGTTACCATTAAGAAAAAGTACCCGTTGCCACGTATTGATGATTTATTTGATCAGTTGTAGGGTGCTAGGGTGTTCTCTATGATCGACTTGAGATCGGGGTACCATCAGTTGAAGATTCAGGACTCGGATGTTCCGAAGACTGCTTTCTGTACTAGATATGGCCATTATGAGTTTCTGGTGTTGTCCTTCGGCTTGACTAATGCCCCAGCGACATTTATGGACTTAATGAACAGGGTGTTCAAACATTATATTGATTCATTTGTTATTGTCTTCATTGATGATATTTTGATTTACTCTCGTAGCGTGGAGGAGCACGAGAAGCATTTGAGAGTGGTGCTTCAGACCTTGCGGGAACAGAAGCTATATGCTAAGTTCTCCAAGTGTGAGTTTTGGTTAGATTCTGTGGCATTCGTGGGTCATGTTGTATCAGGCAAGGGTATTAAGGCAGATCCCAAGAAGATTAAGGCAGTTCAAAGTTGGTCTCGTCCTACTTCGGCGACTGAGATCAAGAGCTTTTTGGGGTTAACAGGTTATTATCACCGGTTCATGGAGGGCTTCTCATCTATTGCAACACTTTTGACTAGATTGACCCAGAAGGGTGCTCAGTTTTGTTGGTTCGATGATTGTGAGGCGAGCTTTCAGAAGCTCAAGACAGCTTTGACTACAACACCAATCCTAGTGTTGCCTTCCGGTTCGGGGATGTATACTGTGTATTGTGACGCTTCACGTGTTGGCTTGGGCTGTATTTGATACTGGACAGGCGAGTTATTGCATATGCTTCATGTCAGATAAATCCCCATGAGAAGAATTACCTTGTGCACAATTTGGAGTTGGCCGCGATTGTTCATGCTCTTAAGATCTGGAGGCATTATCTTTATGGGGTGTCCAGTGAGGTTTACACTGATCATCACAGCTTCCATCATTTGTTCAAGCAAAGGGATCTCAATTTTAGGTAGCGTAGATGTCTTGAGTTACTGAAGGATTATGACATCACCATTCTTTATCATCCGGGCAAGGCGAATCTGGTCGCGAATGCCTTGAGCAGGAAGGTAGATAGTAGGGGTAGCTTGACATTCATTTCAGCAGAAGAGAGGCCACTAGATTTGTACATTTAGTCCTTGGCTTATAGACTTGTAAGGTTGGATATTTCAGATCCCAGTCGAGTTCTTGCATGCGTCGCTGCCCAGTATTCACTATTGGAGCAGATCATGGCTCACCAGTTTGATGATTCGCACTTGTTGGTTCTCAAGCCGACAGTACTACAGGGTGGTGCCAAGGAGGTTTCTATTGGCGAGGATGGTTTTCTGCGACTCCAAGGTCATCTATGTGTTCCTAATGTCGATGTCTTGAGGGAGAGGATCTTAGAGGATGCGCAGTTCTCGATATTCCATTCACCCAGGTGCTACGAAGATATATCGTGACCTGAGATAACATTATTGGTGGAGGAAGATGAAGAAAGACATAGTTGAGTATGTAGTTAGATGCCTAAATTGCTAGCATGTTAAGTATGAGCACCAGAGGCCACGAGGCTACTCCAGCAGATGACTATACCTGAGTGGAAGTGGGAGCGCATTACTATGGAGTTTGTAGTTGGGTTACTGTGGACTTTGCGAAAGTTTGATGCAGCTTGGGTCATTGTAGATATATTTACCAAGTCGGCACATTTTATTCCTGTGATGACTACAATATTTCAGAGATTGACCAGTATTTATATCCAGGAGATAGTTCGGCTGCATGGTGTGCATGTTTCCATCATATTAGACAGAGTTCCTCAATTTACTTCACATTTCTGGAGAGCAGTACAGAGTGAGTTGGGGACCCGTGTAGAGATCAACACCACATTTTATCCACAGACCGACGGGCAGTTGGAGCAGACAATTTAGATCTTTGAGGACATGCTCAGAGCATGTGTGATTTACTTTGGGGGACAGTGGGATCGGTTATTTTTGTTGGCCGAGTTTTCTTACAACAACAGTTACCAGTTAACATCGAGATGGCTCCATTTAAGGCTTTATATGGTCGGTGATGTCATTCCCCCATTTGGTGGTTTGAGCCCGGTGAGGCTAAGTTATATGGTACTGATTTAGTGGAGGATTCCTTGGAAAAGTTAAAGTTGATTCAGGAATGACTTTGCACAACATAGTCTATACAGAAGATTTACGCGGACCAGAAGGTACATGACTTATCATTTATGGTGGGGAAGAAGGTTCTCTTGAAAGTCTCACCGATGAAGGGGATCATGAGATTTGGGAAGAAGGGCAAGTTGAGCCGAAGGTTTAAAGGCCCATTTGAGGCGTTGAGGCGAGTTGGAGAGGTTGCTTATGAGCTTGCTTTGCCTCCCACTCTATCGGGAGTTCATCTGATCTTCCACGTGTCTATGCTTCGGGGGGGGGGTACCATGCCGACTTTTCACGTGTGTTAGACTTCAGCACAATTCAGCTAGATGAGAGTATGGGATATGAAGAAGAGCCAGTTGCCATTGTTGATAGGCAGGATCACCAGTTGATATCCAAGAAGATTTATGCAGTGAAGGTCCAGTGGAGTGGCCAATCAGTAGAGGAGATGTCCTGGAGTCCGAGGAGGACATGCAGAGCGGATACACACACTTATTCAGCACTCCAGGTATGATTCTAGACCCGTTAGAGGATGAACGTTTGTTTAAGAGGTGGGGAATGTAATGACCCGACCGGTTGTTTTTCTTTTTAGAATCCCGTTCCCCAAAATAAGTCTCCCCATATATGCTTTTACTATTTTATGACTTGCAGGGATGGTCAGTTCGAGATTTGGAAGGGTCCGGTTGAAATCAGAACACTTGGTTCATTAAGTTGGCCTTAAAAGGCTAAGTTTGACTTCGGTCAACATGATTAAACGACATTGGAATCGGGATTTGACGGTTCCAATAGGTTTGTATGATGATTTCAAACTTGGGCGTATGCACGGATCAGGTTTTGGATGACCCGGGAGCATTTCGGCGCCTAATATTGAAAGTTGGTTCTTTGAAGATTTTTGAAGTTCTTCAAATTGGTTTAGAGTAGGTTTTGGTGATATTGAGGTCCGAATGGGATTATGAGATTGAGATTAGTTCTGTAATATCATTTAAGACTTGCACGCAAAATTTGGTGTAATTCCGAGTCGTTTAAGTACATTTCGGCGCTTTGGGAGTAAATTGAATAACTTAAGGTTCATACTTTTGATCCAATTGGTTTGGGGTGTGATTATTAGATTTAATGTTGTTTTGGGCATTCCGAGAGTTTGAGCGAGTCCCTTTTATGATTTCAAACTTGTCGATATGTTCGGGCGGGGCCTCGGGGGCCCAGGTATCCATCGGCGAGGCTCAGACCAAGTTGGAACTTGGGAGCAATGGCTGAAGCTCCTAGCTGCTGGTGTAGTTGCACCTGTGCTTTGCCAGCCGCAGGTGAGAGACCCCAGGTGTGTGAGTTTGGTTGCAGAAGCGGCTCTGGGGCATTTGGCCAGGGACCGTAGATGCGGAATTTTGTGCACACCCGCGAAAGGGCAGGTGTGAGGAGGAGAAGTGCAGGTGTAGGCCAGGTTGCAGATGCGCCACGCTTGCCGCAGAAGCGGGTTTTCGTCCGCAAAAGCGGCCCTCCCTGGGATTGAATTCCTCCGCAGAAGCGGACCAGGCACCGCATGTGCGGTACCGCAAATGCAGCCAGGCACCGCAGGTGCGAAGACCGCTGGGCAGAAAGGGTTCATATAAGACGGGACTTAAGCCATCTTCCACCCATTTCTCACGCACTTTGGGTGATTTTGGAGCTTCTTGAGAGGGGTTTTAACCTAGAACTTTGAGGTAAGTAAATCCTACCAAATATAAGTGAAATACATAGCTTATGGGTTGATTATAGCATGTAAATTAGTGAACCTAGATTTTTGATAAAAATGAGATCTAATCATGAAATTCGTTATGGAATCTTGTAAAAATCATATATTTGGGTTTATGAGGTTATGGGTAACAAAATTCTTCAAATATTTTCGGAATCCGGGCATGTGGTCCTAGGGTAAATTTTAAGAATCATTCATTTAGGGTTGGGTGACCTCTTTAATAGTTGGAATACAAACTTTTGAGCATGTATTGATTAGTTTATATACTATTTGAATAGTTTTGGGTTGATTCAGCATCGAATTGAGGACGTTAGCACATTCTTGAACCAGGAAGTAGGCCTTGAGATGGGGTAAGTCTCTTTTCTAACCTTATAAGAGGGAATTAACCCCATAGGTGAACGTAATCAATATGTACTTCTATCTGTGGGGGACTACGTACGCACGAAGTGATAGTGTCCGTGCGTAGCTACTATTCATGCTTATGTCCGGGTAGATTTAGGTTACACCATGTTTTATTGATACCATTGATTTCTTATGCTCACTAATTGTTTGGATTAAAGCGTAGGTTGATGATTTCAATATTTTAAAGGTTCCTAGTTGAATTTCTTATTTTTAAAAAGAATTGAGAGATATTATGGTAACTTGAGAAAATCAATGTTCAAAAGCTTCGCATCCACTATTCTCATGAGAGCGGGCTGTTCGCCTTGCAGGTTAATTGATGTATTTATGGTTCGGGATGTTCGACCCTCGGCAATACACAGTATATTTATATGTATATTTTAAATCGGGCCATACGTCCTCAGCATAATTCATGCGTAAAAGAATTGGAACCCATTTTTATATTGAATATTGTTTCATGGACTTGAGAGGTGAAAGGATTTGACGAGAGAAATGACTTGGTTCTTACTTGAAATGAAAGGATTGTTTACTTATTTTCGTGCACTGAGTTCTATTTTCATTTTATAGATCATGTTTAATTAGAACTTCAATATTATTATATTTTTGGCCCATAGTAAGTGTCGAAGTCAACCCCTTGTCACTAATTCTTCGAGGTTAGACTAAACACTTATTGGGTACATGTTGTTTATGTAATAACGCTACACTTCTGCACTTGATGTGAAGGATCTAAGGCAGATGCATCTGGTTATCAGTCTGGCGCGCATGCTTAACTTCTGACTCGAGACTACACGGTGAGCTTCCCTTCCGAGCCGTTCAGCAGCAACCGTAGTCTCTCTTTTGGTTATTTTCTGTCTATTCTATTTTAGACAGTAGAGTAGAAATCTTTTGTATATTCTACTAGTAGTCCACACACTTGTGACACCATATCTTGGCACACACTAGTAGACTTATGATTTTGGTTTTATTCTTATGGTCATAAATACATTTAGCTGCTTTCATTTTATTAATTTGAATTTGTTTCTTACTAAATCTTTTAAATTAAGGAAGGCCATTTACTTGGAAAACTTATTAAAATGGGAAATCACTAGATTTTTCACTGTTGGCTTGCCTAGCAACGGTGTTGGGCGCCATCACGATCTAAAATGGAATTGAGTCGTGACACTAATTTATTTTTTATTATTAAATATTTTTAGTTTTTGATTTTATATATTAGACTTGAGTGACATGGACTTATCCATATTATGACCTTTCTATCATAATATATAAAACTTTCTCATCTCAAATATAAATAAGTTTTACCTTTTTAAGCTATGATAAAAAATATGAATTTTTTTATTTTTCTTTATTTATTCATTATTTTTGCTATTATATTATTTAATTCCCATAATTATTACATTTTAATGTGGCTTTTCATTAGTTTGTTTAAATTTAATATCTATTTCTACCACACTCATTCTAATATAATTTAGATAAAAATTAAAAAAATTATTTCAAGAGTAATTTTGACTTTATTATTCATATTCCAAAATATGATTTTTCTATGATTTTTCTTATCATATTTCAAAAAATAAATCTCATCTCAAATTCAAATAATTCTTTTTATTTTTTAAATAAGACCGCATTTTCAAAAATTATGTTATGCGTTCAAATTTAAATTAATGGCACTCAATTTAGATATTAATCATAAAAAAATATATTCTTAGTTGTTTGAACATGCAATATCCAAATGTTATAGTAATATTTGCGTATAAAATATCCGTTTGTACTATTTATTATTATTTATATGAATTTATTATTAAAATATTTTTATTGATTATTTAATTTTTTCTTACCTTATAAATAACGTGTATATTTTATGTAAGATCTTATTTTGCTGCTTGATTTTTTTATCCTTTAAAGACAATAAATATTTAATATCTTAAGTAAATGTTAGTTTTATTTTATATTTTAACTTACTCCAAAGTATAAATAGTCATAGGTTATCTCAATTTACATCTTTCTATATTTTTTATTTATTTCTATTATATTTTTTAATTAATTTTTTTACCTCCATGTTTCTAGCTAATATAGAAGAAAGTCTAGGAGTGGGTCCATATATATATATATATATATNCACACACACACACACACATATATATATATATATATATATATATATATATATATATGTGTGTGTGTGTGTGTGTGTGTGTGTGTGTGTGTGTTACGACCCAAAATCCATTAAAGGTCGTGATGGCGCCTAACGCCGCTGTCAGGCAAGCCAAAAATAAATAATTAACTTGGTTCTCATTTCAGTATTTTTGAAATCATAATTTCCCTTAATTAGATAATAAGTGGTAAAATTCACAGAGTAAATGATAATATTTTTACAACTACAATACTGAACAACCCATAAATGCCCCCAAAACTCGGTGTCACAAGTGCATGAGCATCAACTAGGGAGTGAGATAAAATACAGTATCTGTACGGAATACAAATTAGACAGGAAATGTATACATAACTCTGAAGGAGACTCTGCTGGCCGCGGAACCTAACATAGGATGCATCTCACCTAAGTCTCTGCATCAACCACGACTCTCTGCCTACAAGGCCACTAGACATTTATGCACCTGCAAAAAAATGTGCAACAAGTGTAGTATGAGTACGTAAATCAACACGTACCCAGTAAGTATCCAGTCTAATCTCGAAGAAGTAGTGACAAGGAGTCGACTCCGACACTTACTATGGACTAACAATAAAACGCGCTAGATCTCAAAATGACCGGTCGGGTCGTTATATTCTCTCCCACTTAAACATACATTCGTCCTCGAATGTGCTAAGAACTGTTGTGGAGTTGTCTGAAATCATTGTTTAACACCTCGTGCACCTACCCGTGCTACCATAACCCAGTTGAGCACATTAGCTCAAGCTAGTTTGAAGATTTTCCCTTTTTTTTATTTAGTCAAAAAGCCTTAGGCCAAATTCCAACATCCGGAATCCTCTATCAGGCATGCTCTCAACATACAAACATAATATAAGCCATTACTCGCTGTACCAAAACATGATTGTATACATGTTCTGAATTCACACCATGCACCGCATAATTCACATGACCAAAATAACATCCTATGACAACAATATCCACAATTCCACGAATCCGATGCCCACAACACACCTCATGGCACATAAAAGTCCTGCTCCAACTTTTGCAATACTGCCACGACGGAAGAGATGCGCAGAAGTTCAAAACCAACTGCCGAGTCAACAAATCATTGAGTTTCTCTTCCTGACAAGAACCATTACCTCATTTTGAACCAAGTAACGATATTTGCTCTTTAATATGCCTCGTATAAATTCGTTCGTGCTAATCTCAGGTCCAATAATCTCGTCTCACCCAGTACAAGCTGCTTAGGCAATAAGCCACCTCAGACACTGCAAAAAGTCTCATATGATGCCATAGAGTGCTAACAAGCCACAACCTTGAATGTGATACATAAGGAGAAATGAGCTCTGGAAAGAACTTCTCAACCGATGTAAATAATTTAATAAGCAAGAAGATGTTATGAACCTTCCTCGTATATGAGAAGAAAAACACACAAGAATAGATATAGGAAGCTGTACTCAACATCACACTATTGCAGCGTGCAACCCGATTCGCACATGATACCGTTGCGTGCAACCCAATCCATTCATGATACTCGTGGAGGCGTGCCACCCAATCCACATATAATAATCTATAAGGAAATACTTACCGAGCTAAATGCTCATAACTACGAAATACCCGAATATCGACCACAAGCATGCCAAGTGCGTAATACCATCCATGGGGAGACAGATAGCACCGTACGCCACAAAACTCAAACACGACTAAGGTGATATATATGATCTGCATCTCGATAACCATCCTGCTCACATAACACCATCACTATGAGGAACCTCAACACATGTGCACCTAATCATGCCGTCTCACAACCCACATGACACAATAGAGTATTATATGAAATAGTTGACGACGAATAACATCTAGCGTCCAAATACTCCTCCATAAGGAGTGCTATGCTGAATGAACACACCCAGGATGGTGTAGAGTACATGTCCACATTTGGACCCATCAATGGACCTCATGCGATTCTGATCATACCATGCTTGGCAAATAACCTCTCAAGGACCCACAATGACCTATTCATGACACATAAGAACAGTCGTCAAATCTGGACCAAACTTCCACAATTCACAACCAATTGAATAGAGCGCCTTTCAGGCCTAAACTCTCACGTAAGTGATAGTGCCAAAAATCTCCACACTTGGTTTCAATCTTTAATCAATCAAGTGACTACATGTCACACTTATACAATCTTCCCGCGGGATACGATCTCACGACCTTCTGCCCCAGGTAACAAGTCTGCACATTCATACCACCGACCACACTAATGCCATAAAGCAAATCAAGAATCCGCAATCAGTACGCAAAGCCTCTTAGACATGACACTGATCTCAGGTGATGCTAAAGACAATACCGACTTACTCCAACCATCTGAATCCTTTCTTCCTCACATGAGCTCGTGATATTCTTGCCAACACCAAACAACAACCTTTCTCCTCAACTTCCAATTTCCATTCCGCTCAGTGCACCTAACATGCCAATACGCGACAGTACACGAATTTCACCATAACTCCTTGATGTTCTATACGTCAATACCACACAAGAGGGGGGGGGGGTGCTTTGTGTGGTGTCTAATTTTTGAGTGCAGTCTCTATAGAAGAACCTGATTCTTCTTGGTATTCCAAATTTTACAGTTTGCGAAAAAGTAATTGCAGAATTTAAAGAACACAACAATTTTTACGTGGAAAAACACCTGGCTCAAAGGTGAAAAAAACCACGACCTACTTCCCAGTAGGATTTTCCCAAACTCTTCACTATATAACCGAGCCAAAAAATATTTACAAAATAAACTCTTTTGTAAACCTAAGGACTAACTCTAATCCCTTTGTACGCAAACTAGCCTCTAGCTATTTGCGACAAACTTCAAGTTAATTATAACTTGAACACTCAGTACCTATTACAATTGATTCTAGATAAAGCTGAAAGGTACAATTTGTAATCACCTACTACAAATAAACTAGACTAAAAGACAACAGATGGAACTATTTCTTCTAGCCGGTTTAAGTAGCTTTTGTGTCGCACAGAGATTCTGCTTCCCAAATTGCTTTGGTAATTTTTCTTTCAATTCTTGTTTCACTTCTGTGTTTGTGCGTTATATTTTCAGTAGGAATGCTTCAATAATTAATAGAGTCAGTAGTTGAGAAGTTTTTGTTCAGTTCTAATACAACTCTTCCTTGGTGTAAGAGTTTAAGTTTATCTCAACTTCCTTGATCTCGATTCTGTCCTACCTGAAATCAAACTCCATCTTTTTATCAGTTTGCAACCTTTTCGCGTAGGAGATAACCTCTTAGTTCTAGATAACCTCTTAGTTCACGGATAATGTTTATCTCCTGCGCATGGATGCTTCTCGTGCCAATATGTCTGTTTGACTATGTTTCCCCTGATGGACCTGGTTCAACTGGGTTGGCATTTGTCAATCTTTAACAAATTCCCCCTTTTTGATGATGACAAGCTCTGTGCTTAACCCTGTACATACTTCAATCCAACATAGACATTTTTTATAGATTTAAGCATTCATCATAGAGAGACCAGGTTCATTAGGTTATAAATATCACAAAAAGCATTGAAATTTTGAAAGCACATATCTTCCCCCTTTTGGCATCACCAAAAAGTTGCAAAATGATAAACTTACCTGAAGTACTAACAATTACTCATGGCCATTGAGGCAACTGCATATGCAAATCATGAATTAATCATCAAAGGAAACCAATCAAATATGAGCTATTTAAGAAACTAAGACAAAATCAATAATCAAATAGAAAAATTCATTGATTAGACAATAGGTCAGGCACCATACACAAAAAGAATCAAGAACAGTCGCAACCATGAGCAAATTAGAAAACAAAAAGCAGAACAATCCTAAACTGGGTCATAGAGGGGGTTTTTAGAGGCACTAGACTCCTAAGGCTGGGAAGGGGCAAAGGAGGTTGTGGTCTTAGCTTGAAGAATATAGAGCATTTGATGAATAACACCCTCATTCTTCTCCTTTTCTTTGGCTAATACAGCTTTGAGAGCGTCCCACTCAGTTTCAACCTCAATAAGGTGAGATTTCAAACGAAGGATCTCCGCATCCTTGATCTCACCGTCCTGCACAAGCGTCCTGACCTTGCTATTAACATGCAGTTTCCTAGATAAACCAGGTTCATCCTCAGGAATATTAATAGTGTAGTCCTAGGTCAGCAGTGTATTCTTCCCAAAGTAGTCCTTAGCAGTAGCCATTTCAGCATTCTTCACTGAAACCTTGAAGTGAGCAAGCACAACAGTAAGGATAAGCCCATAAGGTATAGCATGTGCCTTGGCTCCATTCACAACCCTGTCCAAGAGATGGATGATGAAGGCAGGCCAATTGATCTGTTTACGCCTGTACAAACACTCCATGAGCGTGAGATCCATGTAGCTGGCAATGTGCCTTCGCTCTTGCCTAGGCAGCAAAAATTTTATCACAAACTCGAAGAACAGTTTGTTTTGAGGCCTCATATCACTCTTAAACACTAACCTGGGCTCTAGTTCTTGCTCATTCTCACAGAAGGACCTTGTGATTTTAAGAGATGAGGGAAAATCATCCAGATTAGGCCACCTTTGTCTTGTGTAATCATCATAACCCTCAGAAGGGATATGCAGTATCTTCCCCAACTCCTTTGCATCAAACGAAATCTCAACCCCTTGAACCTTGGAGGATACTCTGCCATCTTTGACAACTGCGTTGGCCATAAATTCAACCAACTCATTCCTAGCCAGTCTTCCCTCAAGGTGAATAACCATGTCTTTCCACCCTTGCACATCCAAGGTATCCAACAAGAAAATCATCCCTGACTCCTCAAGGTCTTTAAACAGCTTTCCTTTCAAGATAGTACGCATACCAAACATTGTGAGTTTGTCAGTCTCCTTACCAGACAGTTCCTCTTCTTCTCCATTTCATTCCGCATCATCAGCAATCTTTACTTTCTTTGACGCAGACCTGGTCCTCTTTGCAACTGTTGAGGGTGTGGCAGACACAGATGTTGACTTCTTGGAAGAAGCCTTAACTTTCTTGGGTTTTGGTGTCTCAACCTCAACTTGTGCTGGTTGCTCCTTCTGATGGACCAGGTCCATCTCATCATCATCAACATGAACTGCCTTAACAGGCTCTCCAACTTTTGCCTTTCCCTTGGCAGACTTCTTCCTCTTGCTCTTTCTCAGAGCTTTTTCCAATTCTTCTTCTCCTTGCCTAACTGTGCTTCTAGTAATGCGACTCTTTGGGGTTGGAGCATCAGCAGATGATGAAGTTTTACTCTTCTTGGTTGGAACCAATATATTAGCTTTCTTGGATTTTGGAGTTCTTTTCTTTTTGGGATTGTAGGACTCATACCCAACTTTTTCATCAACTTAGCCAACGTTTCCTCAATAGATGAACCAGGTTCATCTACTTCTTGTTGTAAACTTTCCAGACCTGCTGCTGCTTCCGCAGAATTGCTTCCCCCTAAATTTTTGATTCCTTCCTTAAAAATCACATGAGCAGGGACACCAATAGCCAGAGTGGCACCTTCCTTCCTAGATCCCCTTTCTGAACTGCCTTCTCCCTCTCTCTCAATGTTTATGTTTTTCCCAATGTTTCTTCTCCTATCTGGTACCTTTACATCCACTATCGGCCCAATCAAGATAAACCTGTTTTCAACCATTTCAGTTACAGATCCAACTTCAAGATTTCCCTTTTCAGTGTCAGATGAACCCGACGCTTCATCCTCATTTGCAGATTTGAAAGACTCGCTGGAAGATTTAGAGTCTTGGACCTTGCTGGCTTGAAGTATCTCATTCAATTTTCTGGCATGAGAACCAGAGGCAACTGTTTTCCTGGCCAACATCTTTACTCTACGTTTTCTGGGGGTTGGAGTGGGGTTAGGTGTAACGACTGGGACTGATTTGGGTAAAGGAGTGGATTCAGGGATAGATGTAGGAACTGGAGGATTTTGGAGGGTTGAAGACCTGGTTGGAGAATGTGAGCTATGTATCGATAGAGAATTTGAACAAGTGTCTTCGAGACCAACCTCGTAATCAGGGGTGGTTGATGAAGATGAAGCAGGGGGTGGTGTATAAGACATTGTTATAAAGATTTGGGGAGAGAAGAATGTTGATCGCTTTGATATGAGAGGAATGATGAACTTGGTTCGACAGTTATGCTTTTGAAGAGGGGAGGTAATGATGGCCTTTTAAAGATGTGGTTATTAATTATGCAACATGAATAATTCTTGGTCAAGTGGGAGTCTAATCGCCACAGGATTGTTAGTGATTAGACAGTTTTAACTCCCTAAATCTAGGCTAATTAAGGTTCGATGGGACTCTTTGAAACTGGTTCATTTTGGGATAAGAACTGAGAAATTAAAATAAACCAAATAGATAGAGTCCTGCTCATGTGTGACTATAATTATTTCAATAAGTGTATGGTGATGAGCACGTACCTTGTCAGTCAGATGAACCTGCAGCAATGAACACGGTTCATCGTGTTATAGTCTTTAATTTGCCTCAATTTACAAAGATAGAAAAACATCATTAGTACCCAGAGAATCATATTAATACATGGCAAAAGAGTATGGCAGTAAAGTCATGATACTGAGCAATGGTTAGTCTGGTTAGCTACCTATTTTAGTGTTTCAATCCAAAAGAAAATCCATATTTGTTTTTCAATTAGGTGATCTTAATCATCCCTAATTCTAGATTGTTTCTCTTAAAATACTCCCTACTTAGTGCCTTAGTGAAGATATAAGCAATTTGTTTGTCAGTAGCACATAATTCGATTGAGATCATTCCTTTTTCATAGTTATCTGTTAGGAAATGGTATCTAACATCTATGTGCTTGGTTCTCTTATGATGAACCGGGTTCTTCGTCATGCTAATTGCACTAGTGTTGTCATAGAAAATAGGAATGCATCCAACCTCTATACCAAAATCCATGCGTTGTTGCTTGATCCATAGCAATTGATCACAACATGAGGCTGCAACCACATATTCAGCCTCAACAGTAGACAAGGCTACTGAGTTTTGTTTCTTGGTGGCCCAAGACACAACACAAGAGCCCAAAATTGAGCCATGCGTAAGGTACTTTTCCTGTGAACCAGGAAACCTGCATAATCTGCATCAACATATCCTACAAGGTAGAAATTACTACCTTTAGGATACCAAAGACATAAATAAGTAGTGCCCTTCAGATATCTCAAAATTCTCTTCACTGCAGTTAGATGTGACTCCTTTGGATTTTCCTGAAACCTAGCACACAGTCCTACACTGAGCACAATATCAGGTCTACTGGAAGTGAGATATAATAAATACCCAATCATCCCTCTGTATAGATCTTGATCAATGGATGAACCAGGTTCATCCACATCTAATTTTGTAGCTGTGGCTATGAGGGTGTCAATTTGAGTCTTCCATTTTAAATCTGTTGAGTAATTCTTTCACATATTTCTGTTGATGGATCATTGTTCCATTTGAGTTTTTCTTGATTTGAAAGCCTAAAAAGAAGTTTAGCTCACCTATCATACTCATCTCAAACTCACTCCCCATAAGTTTAGCAAATTCCTTACTCAATTTGTCAGAGGTTGCCCCAAATATGATATCATCCACATATATTTGTACAACCAGGAGATCCTTACCTTTTTTATTTAAGAACAAGGTGCTGTCAATTTTACCTCGTTTGTATCCATGTTCTAGCATGAGTTTCGATAGCCACTCATACCATGATCTTGGTGCTTGTTTGAGTCCATACAAAGCCTTGTCAAGTTTGTATACATGGTCAGGTGTCTCCTTGCTTTAAAAACCTGGAGGCTGTTTGACAAATACTTCTTCCTTTAGATAGCCATTGAGGAAACCACTCTTTACATCCATCTGATGGAGAGTGAATTCCATGTATGCAACAAATGCTACAAGAAGTCTGATTGCCTCCAGTCTTGCCACAGGAGCAAAGGTCTCACCATAGTCAATTCCCTCTTCTTGACTATATCCTTGGACAACCAGTCTGGCCTTGTTTTTTGTAACCGTTCCATCCTCATCGAGTTTGTTCCTGAAGACCCACTTTATGCCAATCACTAATCTGACTAGCGGTCTGGGTACCAAGTGCCATACTTGACTTCTTTCAAATTGATTCAGCTCTTCTTGCATGGCATTTACCCAGTCAACATCCTATAAAGCTTCAACAACGTTCTTTGGTTCGATTAAGGATAGAAAGGCATCAAACGCACACAGATTTTTCAAGGATGATCTTGTTTTGATTTCGGATGTCAAATCTATTATGATGTTCTCAAGAGGATGATAGTTTTGATATCTGTGTGGTTTGAGCACCAATTGTTGTGGAGTAGGATCAGGGCCAAGGTCCAGAGTGATTTTCTATTGAGTTCTCCCTGTCATGTTGCTTGGGGTAGTTGGACCTGGTCCATCATCTGTTCCATCTTCCATGATTGCTTCAATTTGTTCACTACTTCTGACCAGTCTAAGCTCCTCATCTTCTGGTTTCTGTCTCTCAGAAAGAGTGTTAGTTTCATAAAAAACAACATGCACACTTTCCTCTACACACATTGTTCTTTTGTTATATACTTTATACGCTTTACTATGTGATGGATATCCCAAGAATACTCCCTCATCACTTCCGGGATCAAATTTACCTAGGGAATCCTTGACATTGTTGTGCACAAAGCACTTGCATCCAAAAGCCCTAAGGTGGAATATGTTGAGCTTTCTCCCTTTAAGTAATTCATAAGGAGTCTTCTCTACCAGTGGTCTGGTTATGCATCTATTTATTATGTAGCATGCAGTGTTTATTGCTTCTGCCCAGAAGCTATGGGGTAGTTTGCTAGAAAGAAGCATGGTTCTAGCCATATCTCCAAGAGTTCTGTTCTTTCTTTCAACAACCCCATTTTTCTGTGGGGTTCTAGGGGTAGAAAAGTTTTGATTTATACCATGTTCATCACAGAATTCAGCAAACTTTGCGTTCTCAAATTCAGTACCATGATCAGATCTTATTGATGCTAGTTAATTTCCTAACTGTTTTTGAGTTTTTCTAACAAATGAAGTGAACATATCAAATGCTTCATCTTTAGATGTTAGAAATAATGTCCAAGTGAACCTTGAGTAATCATCAACTAGAACCATTACATATTTCTTACCACCTTTGCTTAGAGTTCTCATAGGACCACATAAGTCCATATGAACCAGTTCCAACGTCCTGGTTGTACTGACCATTTTCTTGCTTTTGAAAGGGGATCTTACCTGCTCCCCCCTTGAACATGCCTCACAAAATTTGTCTTCCTTGAACTTATGTTAGGATGCCCTACCACTAAGTCCTTAGAGACTAATTTGTTGAGCTGATTTAGACTTGCGTGACCAAGTATTTTGTGCCAAAGGAGGGGATCTCTGTCCAACACACTTAAGCAAGTAAGTTCATTTTCTGATAGTGTGGACAAGTCTATGACATAAATGTTATTCATTCTTTTTCCCTGCAAAACAATCTTTTCATTAAGAAGGTTAATCACAAAACATTTTGTGGAAGTGAAAGCAACTAGGTTGCCTCTGTCACACAATTGTGACACACTGATCAAGCTATATTTCAAGCTATCTATCAAGTACACATGTTCAATGGAACGTGTATCATCCTTACCTACCTTACCAACCTCGATAATTTCACCTTTCTTTCCATTTCTAAAGGAGACATTTCCTATTTTGAGGTTTTCAAGTGAAAGGAACTGTGTTCCTTGTTCCCTGTCATATGTTTTGATCAGCCACTATCCAAGTACCAAATTTGGTTGCTTCCTCTCACTTGAACCTACAAAAGAAGTTAGGGGTTAGTCTTAAGAACCCAAACTAGTTTGGGTCCTTTTCTATGAGAGAAAGGATGAATTAAGCTTTTTCTCTCCCAATTTGGTAACCAATTTTTTCTTTTAACAAAGCTCTCATTTCTTCGACTGGCCTGCTCTTTTGCAGTACACTCAATTTTGTAATGACCAGTCTTACCACAGTGGGTGCAAATTTTATTCTCAGGGAGAGTGAGATACTTGCTTTTGGGATCCCACTTGGGAAATTGACTCCCAAAGCCAATTCCTCTCCGGTTGCTACTATGATTTTCTTGAAGCCATGTCAAGGCATCAGAGGATTTATTCCATTTACAAGTTCGGTCTAATTCATGTTTGACTTTACCAAGTTCTTCTTTAAGTGTCCTTATCTGTTCATCCTTAGTATACATATTATCTTTTAATTTTCCCACATTTTCTTCTAACATGATATAAGAATGATCAACACTCTTTTTACTAGTTCCTAGCTTTAGTTTTAAATTTTCAGATTTTAGCTCTAGAATCTTAGTTTGGAGTGGATGAACCTGGTTCATCAAGACAGTGTTTTTCTTTTCAGATTCACTTACTCTGATTTCCAGGTTCATGTATTTTGCTTTTAGAATTGCACACTCTTTAGATAGTTGATCTTTTCTTTGGTTGTTTCTTCGGAATCATCCATGAAATCAAGTAGCAACTCAGAAAGTTTTTCTTTAGATAGGTACTTTATTTTGTTTTTGAGATGGGATATACTTACCTCTGGTTCTTCATATGATTCCTCATCAAATTATCCAATTTCCATGAGCGCCTGTTCTTCATTCTCACCATCTTCTGATTCTTCATCTGAGCTTTCCCCCTAAGCCGCAACCATAGATTTTGTTGTGGTATTCTTGGGTTGGACCAGTTCCTTCTTTAAATCTCTCCCTTTTCCATTCCACTTCCCACTGAGGACAGTTCTTGATATGGTGATCAGTCTTTCCACACTTGTAGCATCCCTTGTTGGTTGGCCTTTTTGGAGCTTTTCTTTATTGTAGTTTTCACCTCTAGAGATGCCCTTCTTCCTTATGAGAAAGTTTCTGAGTTATTTGGTAATCATGGACATCTCATCTTCCTATAGATCTGCTCCCCCAGTAATTCTCAGTGCTAGACTCCTTTCCTTCTTTGGAGCATCCATTTTCATTGTCTGCCTTCTAAGTTCATAGGCAGTGAGGTTTCCAATTAGCTCGTCCAATCTGAGGGTTTCCATATTTTCGGATTCCTGGATAGCAGTGATTTTACTTTCCCAGGAAATTGGTAAGACCCTTGTCAGGATCTTCTCTACCCTGTCCTCTTCAAGAATGACTCTACCAAGAGACTTAAGTTCATTGGTCAGAGTTGTGAACCTTGTGTACATTTCTTGAATTGTCTCTCCTTCTTTCATAGTAAAGTTTTCATACTGAGAGTATAGTAGAGTACCTCTTGATCTTTTCACTTGAGGTGTTTCTTCGTGAGCTACTTGTAAGGTATCCCAGATTTCTTTGGCAGTGGTGCAACTTTGAATCCTACTATACTCGTCTGGACCTAGTCCACAAACTAGCCACTTTTTGGCCTTAGCATTTTTCTCCCATTTCTTCATATCCTCAGCCGTACAGTCAGCTCTAGTTTTTGGTACATCTTCTCCTTTAGCAGTCTTCTTCATGGTGGCTAGAGGACCATCAGTGACTGTGTCCCAAAGTTCATAGTCTTCTCCAATCAAGTGATCCTTCATCCTATTCTTCCACCAGGAGTAATACTGGCCATTAAAGAGTGGTGGCCTTGCAGTTGATTGACCCTCCCAGTTTCCAGGTGGTGCACTCATTTTGATCTTTTCCAAGGTGTTAGCCTTTTCAAGGATAACCCGCTATGATACCAATTGATGTTCTATACATCAATACCACACAAGAAGGGGGGGGGGTGATTTGTGTGGTGTCCAATTTTCGAGTGCAGTCTCTATAGAAGAACCTGGTTCTTCTTGGTGTTCCAACTTTTACAGTTTGCGGAAAAGTAATTGCAGAATTTAAAGAACACAATAATTTTTACGTGGAAAAACACCTGGCTCAAAGGTGAAAAAAAACCACGACATACTTCCCAGTAGGATTTTCCCAAACTCTTCATTATATCAACGAGCCAAATAGCACTTACAAAATAAACTCTTTTTTAAACTTAAGGACTAACTCTAATCCCTTTGTGGCAAACTAGCCTCTAGGTATTTGCGACAAACTTCAAGTTAACTATAAATTGAACACTCAGTACCTATTAAAATTTCTTCTAGATAAAGCTGAAATGTACAATTTGTAATCACCTACTACAAATAAACTAGACTAAAAGACAACAGATGGAACTGGTTCTTCTAGCTGGTTTAAGTAGCTTTTGTGTCGCACAAGGATTCTGCTTGCCATATTGCTTTGGTAATTTTGCTTTCAGTTCTTATTTCACTTCTGTGTTTGTGCGTTATATTTTCAGCAGGAATGCTTCAACAATTAATAGAGTCAGTAGTTGAGACGTTGTTGTTTAGTTCTAATACAACTCTTCCTTGGTGGAAGAGTTTGAGTTTATCTCAACTTCCTTGATCTCGATTCTGTCCTACCTGAAATGATCTTCTTATCAATTTGCAACCTTTTCGCTTAGGAGATAACCTCTTAGTTCTAGATAACCTCTTAGTTCAAACATAATGTTTATCTCCTGTGCATGGACGCTTCTCGTGCCAATGGGCCTGTTTGACTATATTTGCCTTGATGGACCTGGTTCAACTACGTTGGCATTTGTCAATCTTCAAAACCATGCAGTGACTTGATTTAACACTCCTGAACCATTAAATAGAATAAACACTCAACCTTTCACTTAACTCATTTTCAGGAGAACCGTAGCAACACACGACTGAATTCCCATAGCCGCAGAAAATACCATCCTCTAGTAGTGGTCTAAACCACCATAACTTTTCAGGGATCCATCCACACATAACATTCCATAATACTTGAATGCCTCCAAATAAAATCATTTACGGCGACCGTCAAGCCTCGTATGTACCGCCACAAATCACATGTATAACTTAACATGCTGAAGGGACTGATCATTGCCACCATCATGCCGATTCAACCATTGCTGACCGAACCAACTTCTTCTAATTTACTCTGGTCTTGCCTTAGAAATAATAATATCTTCATTTAAATATAACGAACCCAATCCGCACTCATCCTGAGTGACCCTATTTCACGAGACCACGTTGCCTCAAGACCCACAAACTAACTCACACCCTCCTTGAGCGCACATTCATATCTTGAACTGGTACACCCATTATGATAATTCCTATATGAGTCCAAAGTTATTTTATCCCGTTCCTCCAATGCTACACCACAAACCGATGATAACATAGAACATTCCAAGTCCCTTTCATAATCGGCTCCAGAAGCTCGATACTTAACCATACTAGGGACTCGAAATCCTTAGGCACCACACTTTAATTTTCACCTACTAGGACTATTGTTGAGAGTGACCCACTCTAGCTTGTTCCCGAATATAATCAAACTCCAAGGCCTTGATAGCACATTAACACCCTCTCAAAGAAGCAACTGGCTGAGTTCCTTTCCTTGTACATCACATCCACACGAAGCATAGACTATGAGTCTTCCCAAAGCCTGGACATGAATCGATAAGCCCAATTATAGCACACCTTCCTCAAATCCTTTGCTCACATTATCACTGACGTTTTCTTTCCTTAATCATAATAACCCACCAATGCACCGATAACCAGAAATCACACAAGTAGACAACCACGCAATCCAAACATAGACGGTGGGGCTCTCCCACTTAGCTTGAAACTACAATTATATAACCCTGGAACCCACCGAGATTCCTTCTTCCCCATTGACATCAGCTAAAAGTCCAACAATGCATTCCAAACTCGAAGTCATGTTGCATCCAAATAAAATTCGTGGACCTAGTCCCTGTCCACCATGAACTCCCAAAATGGATCCAAACTTTCCTCAAGGCGTGTGGCCATCCTACCACAGAACCCGTATGTTACTCTGCCACTCTCCCACTTTGGTTAAACCCTCTCATTAAAGAAACTCCTCAACTTCTGCTATTCATACTTGACATTCTAGCATTTCAACCACTGCAAAACACCTCCCACATGTCCTTCCTTGTCCTTCGCTGCCCAATTGTTGCCTCAAATTAGAATCCGTCTCTATGACGCTTGAACTAATAAATTGACACCAACTCCAAGCCTCCTAGAAGATTATCCTTCTTGAGCCATCAACATTAGAAATACCCATTTGATTCTGAAATTTCTACACTCTGCTATCTCTGAGAACCGCTTCTCCGGCACCATTTCACACTACCTTGCCCCGAAGGCAAATTGATAGAAACCATAACACTGGCAAATCTTAACATGTTCAACAAGGATGATGAAACCACATCACGATTGAGAATTCCACCTCGCTCGAAAATACCAAGTCTCGTTACTCCATTATCCCAAACCCGAACATTCATATCCCTATTACCTTTCCTCCGCTGGAAATAAAATGCTGAATCTCTGAATCATGTACTGAAAAAAAACCTCCTTTCAAGCTATTCACTGTTTCAACACATAACAAACACCCTACCATTACACCTACACTGTGCGATAGAAATGCACGAATCGTCATAATAATCAATTCCAAATCTCAAAACCATAGGTAATACTGATACTGAGCTGAAACGACAGGACAGCCGTCCGAAAGGCGACGACAATAGCCGAATCAAATAGCAGGTAGAACATCTTGCACCACATCTGTAGTACCATGACCATTCCTCGATTCCCAATCTGTAACAAGCGCTTCACATCGCATAAGATTGAATATGACAGAAATCAAGGCACATGTCTCAAAAGAATCAATTCGCACGATGAGGAATCAAGAAGGGAAGTCCTCCTAACAGCCTTGTAGCCTCTCGAAGATAAGTAAAGACACCTCTGTACCAATTTGCAAGACTCTACTAGACTTGATCATGACTCGTGAGACCTAAGTGAAACTAGTTCTCTGATACCATGTTGTCACGAACAAAAATCTATTAAAAGCCGTGATGGCGCCTAACGCCGCTGTCACGCAAACCAAAAATAAATAATTAACTTGGTTGTCATTTTAGTATTTTTGAAATCATAATTTCCCTCAATTAGATGAGAACAACCCATAAATGCCCCCAAAACCCGGTGTTACAAGTGCATGAGCATCAACTAGGGAGTGAGATAAAATACAGTATCTGTCCGGAATATTATCTAGACAGGAAATGTATACATGAATCTGAAGGAGACTCTGCTGGCTACAGATCGTAACATAGGATGCAGCTCACCTAAGTCCCCGTATCAACCACGCCTCTGCGCCCACAAGGCCACTAGACATATATGCACCTGCACAAAAATGTGCAGCAAGTGTAGTATGAGTACGTAAATCAACGCGTACCCAGTAAGTATCCAGTCTAATTTCAAAGAAGTAGCAACGAGGGGTCGACTCCGACACTTACTATGGGCTACCAATAAAATGCCGATATTATGCATAAGCATGGAATACATAACATAGCTGAAAATTCAATAAGTGGAAATAATCAACAATTCTCCTTACTAATAAAAATTCCCAAATTCATTTTTCATCATTTAACAGTTTGTATCCCAAGCCAATAAGGCAATGCCAATTATTATTAGTTCCAAATAGTTATCATGTGCAAGTCATGCCGAGTTCGTACGGTTCGATCCAACATATAAATATAAACTGTGCACTGCCAATGGTCGAACGATACGAACCAACATATAAATATAAATTGCGCACTGCCGAGGGTCAAACGTCACGAACCATAGATGCATCTATTAACCTGCCGAGGCGAACGACCCGCTCCCATGAGAGTAGTGGAAATTTACCCCTCTCGCGGAATATTTGCGACGCGGTTGCACATAGATTTCTTAAGTTATTATAATATTCTTCAATTATTTTTCAAATATACGAATTTCAAATGAAAACTGAACCAGATATCAAAAAGTACACTCCTGGTCAAACTTTCCAAAAACCTTCATATTTCCAACTTTCGCCAAATGGCCCCGAAATGACCTACGGACCTCCAAATCCACATCGGGATGCGCTCCTAAGACCGGAATAACCATACAGAGCTATTTCCAGGCTCGGAATCCCAAATGGACATTTGCGACATTGAAATATACTTCACCTAAATTCATTAAATTCTTCCAAAGTATCAACTTTTGGAATGTGATCCCAGAAAAATATGATGCTTTCCTGACTGTTGGGAATCCTTTGGATGAATTTTTCATGAATCTGGATGATATGAACGGTGAGGAACTAACAGATTGGGTGTTAGCCCTTGAGGAAAAAGAGGTATTGAAACAGGCTCTCGGGTTTGAGTCACTATATGTAGAGGAAAGAGAGAACCCGCCAGACAAGCCATCTATTGAAGAACCACCCAGGTTAGAACTGAAATCGGAGGATGCTGATGTGGTAGAAAAGATACTAGATTTAACCAAGGACATCGATGATGCATACTTTGTTGAATCTAGTGTCGGTAGGATGTTGGTACACACTCCAACAATTTTTTCACATTGTGTTTGGATGATAATATGCAAATAGAGTTATCCGAACCACCTGATGAGTTGAGGGATAAAGAACAAGATTCCTACATTCTTGAGTTCTTCTTGCCAGAAAGTAAGGAGTACACATTTTGTCGAAAGGCCAAGAAACGCAGATTGTTACAGGGTTTTATTGGGCCAGGCATATTTGTTCCACCACCCTATGAGCATGATCGTAGAGTAGAATAAAAAATTGGGGTTCAATGCATAAGTTCAAAGTGGAGGCATAAAATGATTAAAGCAGGTGTTCAAAGGAGCATGAAAGCGAGATCAATGGAAAGGATGTCACCACTATTGGACCAGGGAGTTTCTTATACCTTACTTTTATTTTGTTTTTTTGTCTATATGTGATGCAGCGAGGACATTGCACGATTTAAGTGTGGGGTGTTGTACATATTTGTTGTGACTTGTTGTGTGCATTCTTGTTAGTAGTTTTAGTTTTTCTTGCTGGTAAATTTTTATTTTTTAAAGTAGAACAAAACAAAAAAGAAAAAAAAAATTAAAAATATATGGACTTTTCCTGACGATGGATCTCCTAGACAATTTTCTTGAAGGAAGTAAGTCTAAAGAAAATACCAAAAAGATTTTTATTTTAGGTAGTGTAGTAATTCCCCCTTGGTTTTTCTTTGGACCACGGTTCTTTTCTAAGGGTTGTTAATTGAACCGGGTGTAGGTAGTTTTTAATTTTTAGGAGTAGAAATCACATGGTTAAGGGCTTAATAGGAGCAATATCTCGAAACATGTTAATGCCTTGAGAATAGTCAGTACTTTGGTTGTGACGCTTAGGCTCAATTTTTGACTCCAAGATAAATACCTTAAATTAGGAATTCTTAAGATTTGCTTCACTACTTTGACTGGAGTGTCGTGATAGATCCAATCCTGAGTGCGTTATGTGTCATGTGTGTGTGAGAATTGTATGTTATTCTTTGCATTGCATTTGATGTCTAGAACTTGCCCCGTGTGTGTGCAAAGCAAAATAGAAGTTTTGTTCAGTCTTGGAAGTGATATAGGCATTTTTTTGTTGATCCATATATATATATATATATATATATATATTTTACCCACCTAATTGTTATGAATCGTAGTTAACCCCGTTGAGCCTATAATCCTGTTTCTTTGGCAACCACATTACAAACCATATCCCTTTTGTTTGAATCGATCATCTATTGGAATATTGTCACCTCTCGTAAGCACGGAAAAAGTGATGAATTATGGAAAAGTTAAAGTGTTGGGTGGTAGGTTGGTTTTTGAGGGGAATAATTGAAATAAGGAGAAAGGTGCATTGTTTTGAAAAGTAAGAGTCACTTGAGAAAAAGAAGAAAAGAAAAGAAAAGAAAAGAAAAGAAAAAAAAATAAATAAGACAAAGATTTGTGTTGTTGTGAAAGAATAATATATGTGGTGACTCTTAATGTAATTGTGCTTAAAGAAGTATGGGGTAATAACATTGTGGTGAAGGTGGAGTGTGGCTTATTATGAGTTTGAGGTTGAACGCTGAAGTATATGTATTAAAGTGCTTAGGGAGGTGTAGTCACTCTTATATCCAAATGTATCCTACTCGTCCCGCAGCCTACATTACAACCAAATAAAGTCCTACTTGATCCTAGACTGAATGAGCTCGATTAGTAGAGTATTACACTATGGGCAAGCCTATGGTACATCTTTTGTGTCATATGAATATTGTTTCTGAGAGCGAGTGAATTGTTTCTATCTTGAGTTCCTAAGTGTTCTTAATTTTTATTGTGTGAGGAACTAGCTCTTTGATTTGGTGAGGGCACATGATTCATGATGGAAAGGTAATGTTTTTGACCTCTAAGTTAGAGTAGTTAGTGAATTGTGAATAAAGCATGGTATTTGTGAGTCGATTATTGAGGCGAGGATGTCACACCTTTGTGCTTGAGCTGTTTTAAATATTCTTGGTATAACGTGTTAAGGGATTTGCTTAATAAGTTGTGTACATGAGTGTAGTTTGATTGCTCGAGGACGAGCAAATGTTTAAGTATGGGGTATTGATGCGAGGCTAGAATTCATAATTTAACATGTTATATGCCTTACATTTTATGTGCGTTAATGATTAAAACACACTTTTTATGTGCTTAATGGAGTTTATTTCATGTGTAGGTGAACTGGAGATGGAAACCGAGCTAAAGGGATGCAAATACGTCGAAAATACGCTTAAGGGTCGAAGAGGAAACACCTGGGTAATAGCCGGGCGTTTGGCCCCTAAAGCCAGGTAGCCCCTGGCACTAGGGGGGCCTTAGAGCCCAAACGCCAGGCCTGCCCTGGCCTTAGGGGGGCGTTTTCTCCCAAATGCCCGGGGGCCCCAATTTCGGTCAATTTCGAGTTTTGATGAGTTTAAGTGTTTCCCGGTTGTAATAGAAGTCTCCTACACGTTTAGGGTTCGTCCTAAACATATAAATAGACCCCTAAAACACAACTTCGGGGAGATTCGGAAGGCATACGAAGGATTCGAAGAGAGAAAACCATTGAACTGACAAAACATTGATTTTTACATCTTTTATTTATTATTTTGTAGTTTGATTATGCAATTTATTTTGGGTTTTATTCTTATGAACATGAGTAGCTAAATTCGTTAATCTAGGGTTTTGGAAGAACCCGTTGGAGGATGAACTTATTTTGTTATTAATATAGTTCCGATTGATTGATTAATCTCTATTTGTTCAATTACGTTCTTGTTGTAGTTAATTGAATTGCCATCAATTAGCTGTGCCTATTTATTATGTATTNGAAGTAAGTTCACCAACGGGGGAAACCATAACCTTAGACCTTTATCATCATTGTTTACAACACATTGTTAGTAATTGCTAGTTATTATTATTGTCAGTAGAATTAGTAAAACATCACTATGCATTAAAAACCTGCATTCAGAAATCATGGGATCATAGGTTAAGTTACATGTGAGAAGCATTTGAATTATTTCAGCCGAGTCTGTATTAATGTCCAGAGGGATCCATCTATTTTGCTCAACTAGTTGTATCCCTTTCAGTAGAGATTTTAGCTCAGCCATGGTGTTGGTGGTATGTGTTATATTCTCCATATACCCCATTATCCAATCCCCATTATGGTTCCTGAAAACTCCACTGATTCATCCAATTCCTGGATTACCCCTAGCTGCACCATCTGTATTCAGTTTGTAGTGACCTCTCCAGCAGGGCTCCCATTTCACATTGGTTTGGAAGGAGTTCTTGATGGTCTTATTTTTTGCCAACATAAAGTATTCAGTTGCTTTTGAGATGGCGTTGGTGGTGCTGATACTGATGCTGATGCTATCGATTTTTTTATTGAAGAGTTTGTGATTCCTAGTTAGCCAAATGTGCCAGAAACAGAAGGGAATGATGTTCTCCCAAGGAATATTTTCGTTAAAGAGTGTGTTCTTAAGTTTCTTCCATGTTGATGGCCATGGTCGGGCTGAGAAAATGGGATTCAGCTGCCTACTTTTAGTCGAAGCCTTGGATAGTAATTCTTGATAGAATTGAGCTACACTTATGCTCTCAAAGAATATGTGGTCACTTGTTTCTTGATTGGTTTGATATAAGCATCATTGTGGGTTATAGTTAACCCCAATTATGTGCAGGTAGGCTCCAGTAGGCAACCTATTTTGGGCAAGAATCCAGATGAAGTTCTTAACTTTGTTAGGGACGTCTAATTTCCAAATCCAGGTGAAGGTCCCTTCCTCCCATTTCCAAAGTGTTCTTTGTTATTGCTAAGGAATGTGTAGGCTGAATTGTTGGTGAATGACCCACTTGGAGTCAATCCCCAAATTAGCCTGTCCTCCTTGGTAGTGTTAGGAGGGATGAAAACAAAATTGACCATGTTAGAGATACTTGTAGGCATTTCCATATATATGGAGGAGAGGTCACATACCCCTGAATTGTAGACGTAGTCTACTTTGATGGTTATGTCATTTGGGGTTAGGGGTCCTGTAATCCTATCTCTAATGGCTGGCTGATTAGGGATCCAAGCATCATTTATGAAGCTCACCCTATTTCCCTTGTGGACTACCTATCTACTAGCCTTCATGCATTTATCCCATCCCTTGAGGATGCATTTCCAGATAGGAGATTTAGGTTTCTTGGGGGTATGGTTCCAATTAAAGTGCTTAGAGATCAACACTCTAGCCCATAAGAGGGAAGTGTTGTGGTAGATCCTCCAAGCCAGGCTTGCATGAGCAACTTTATTTTTAAGCTATGCTTTTTGGAGGCTCAGACCACCATTGGCCGTCTTCTTAGTGACTTTATCCCAGCTAGCTGGATGCATTTTTTTCTTATTTGGGGTATTACCCCACATAAAATTTCTTCAAATTCTATCAATTTGCTTGGTGATTTTTGTGGGAAAATTGATGTATTGCATTACATGGCTAGGGATACTATTGAGGGATGTCTTGGCCAGAATTGTCCTTCCAGTCATGTTGAGACAATTTGTTTTTCAGCCAGCCAGCTTGGATTGCATATTGTCTATTATGAATGAAAATCAGAACTAGTAGGTCTCTTATGGAACATAGAGAATCCAAGGCATTTTCCAAAGGAAGTGGTAGCTTGGATTGACAGTGCATTTGTGAGACTTTCCATGGTATCTTGACTAGTATTAGAGTAGAAGAGAACTCTAGACTTAGTGAGGTTAATTTTTTGGCCAGAGTTCTCATTGAAAGTCTGCAGGATAGAATATATGGTGGTGCAATTCCTGTTGTTGGCCTTGGAAAATAGGGTAAGGTCATCAGAAAAGAAAAGGTGGGAGATTCTCGGTCCAGACTTGGTGATACTGATAGGCTTCCAATGATTGTCCAGCACAACTTGGTCAATTTACCTAGAGAGTCTTTCCATACACAGGATGAACATGTAAGGGGATATGGGGTCCCCTTGTATGATGCCTCTAGAGGGCTTGAAAGGTTCAATTTTACCTTCATTCACTAAGATTGAGATGCTGGATGAGCTAACGCAGGACATAATTAGCTTAGTCAGCCTATGAGGAAAGTTGAAGGAATAAAGTGTGTCCCTGATGAAGGAGAACTCTAGCCTATCAAAGGCTTTTTCTAGATCTATTTTGAGGATCATGTGAGACTGTCTTCCCTTCATTTTACTAAAATGAGTAATATACTCTTGCACAGTGATAACATTGTCAAAAGCCCTCCTATTTGAAAGAAAACTGGCCTGGCTAGGGCCAATTATGTCAGGAAGCATTGTCTTGATTATGTTGACAATAATCTTAGTGATGGACTTGTAGATTATGTTAAAAGTCCAATTAGTATAAAGTTTTTGAGCATGGAATCTTGGGGGCACTTGGGAATGAGACAGAGAAAAGTTTGATTCATGGAATTAGTAATGAAGCATTGTTTGCAGAAATCAATTACTGAATTTCCTACAATGCTCTAGTACTTCTGATAGAACAAAGGATAGAGGCCATCAGGCCCAGGGGCTTTAGAGGGCTTGAAGGAGAAGATTTCCATTTTATTTCACTGATCTCAAGAGTCCTATCCAATCTATTCCTTTGAGAGTAAGATAGGGTATGAGTCATGGACATGTGGTTGGCTGTGTAGATGAGAGCTTGTGACTGTGATGAGGTATAGAGATTCTTGAAGATGGACAAAATGGATGTCTTAATGTCCCCTTGGTCATAGAGCCAGTTTCCGCTCTCTTCTTTGAGGGAGAGGATCCTTTTTCTTCTCCTCCTGTTGAGAGTGGATGTGTGGAAGAATCTAGTGTTAGCATCCCCTTCATTTAGCCAGTTAATCCTACATTTAAGTTTCCAAAAATCTTCCTAATTTTTGAGGATGTAATAAAGCTCATTGGTCAGGTTGCTTTCAAGTTTTAACAAGTAGTTGTTGAATTGATAATTAGGATATTTTTTGATTCCAGCAATTCTGGCTAAGATTTTTCTTTTTTATGGAATATATTGCCAAAAGTGTGCCTATTCCATTGAGCCCTAATCCTCTTGAAAGTTTCAGTAAATTGGATTAGGGTGGAATTAAGGGTGAAGACCTCATTGATGATACTAGGGAAGGATGGGTGGCTAGTCCACATGGATTTAAACCTAAAGGTATGGTAGGAGTTATTTTGAGAATCCTCTTTTACCACAACTTGAATGGGGAAGTGATCAGAGTGGGTCCTAGGGAGGTGTACAACCGTAGCCTCAGGTTACTGGGAAGTCCAGCTCTCATTGGCAAAACACCTATCTATTCTTTCAAGAACTAGATTGGTCCTATTCGTGTATCTTTTATAAGTCCAAGTGAACTTACTTCCTTTGTATCCTAAGTCTAATAACTTGCATTCATTAAGGCAATTCCAAAGCAAGTTACTACGACTTGGGTTTATTAGGTTGCCCCCAAATTTATCCCTAGATTTCAAGACTTCATTGAAGTCACCATACACAAACTAGTTGTTTAGGTAGGTTTTGGAGATAGTAACTAGGCTCTCCCAGAGTAAATTTCTGTTAGCTAAGATGTTACTAGCATAAATGGCAAAAAATAACTAAGATGTGTGATCCGGGAGTACCTTTACCATGGCATGGATGCCCTGAGGGGTGGCGGAAACCTCTTCCACACTAACGCTGTCCTCTCTCCACATCAACACAATCCCTCCAGATAAGCCAATAGCCAGAGATTGGATTAGCATGTTAAAATACAGCTCCTCTACTAGCTTTTTATGGTCAGCCATCTTAGTCTCTAGCAAGACCAGCAAAGCTGGCTTGTGGAGCTGGACCATATCCATGCAGTGCCTCTTGAACTCAGAATTGTTGCCACCCCTAACATTACCTATGATGTAATTCATCAGAGGTGGTTGGTGGTATGGGGACTAGATGTTTGAGGTTTCTTTATTGCCTGTGGTGTTCTTGTTGGGATCGTTTGGTTCTTCTTCTTCTTTTTCATGCTGAGAACTAATGTCAGGTTGAGAAGTGGCTTGGTCACTCCCTGGGTGTGGTAAGACACTAGGCTTAGTCCACATTTGGTCATTGCTCTTGGACACAGCAACACCAGTACTTCGTTGGTCTCTATACTGAACTCTATCTCCCTGACTGAGTCAAGTAGTTGAGAGTCTGTGCAAAGGGGCGATAGGTTGTTCCTTCCATTTTTAGTGGGCTTTTCCTTTTCAGGAGGTCTAGGTATTTGTTTATTTCTCTTGTAATGTTCCCAAAGATGGTGACTGGTTCTTCTCTAGCGGAGTATAAGATGATAGGGCTGGTGGATTTGGGGTTCAATGGTCACAAAGATCGGAGACACTGCTGGGTCTTTCGTTGCCGGTTCAGGGAAGAATGGTATTGACTGGAATGGGGAAATGAGGTTGTTGAGAAGTGGTGGGTCAATTTTTGGTTGCATGTTGCCGTTTCCTATCATTGTTTTCCATAAGCATGGGAAAATGGCATCCAAGGCCTTGTTCAGGGCTTCCACTGTTACCCTCGCTAGATGCGCCAGATTTTGGACAATAAATGTCACTGGTTGATTTCCCAGGGTGAAATTGTAGGCTAGTCCCTATCCCTGTAACACCACCTCCAGCCAGGATGCCCGTAGGTGGTCCAGTGATAGTGGTAACGATGTCACAATGGTGGTGGCATTTGTTTTTTTTTTTCATTTTTGTGTTTTTTTATTTGCTACTTTGGGTAATAGGTAGGGGATTATGTTAATGAGCCTATTCATGATTGCATCTGTTGGTGTCAAATCTGGGTCAGTGGAAAAGGCATTGGTTATTGTAGGGAGAGGGATTCAGAATTAATGTGGTATCTTGTGTAGTGGGCGAAGAGTGTCTTTTCACCTGAGCTTGAATGGGTTCTCAGATGAGGCACTTGAATGTTCACGGAATCAGGTGATTTTTCCCTATTAGAGCCTTTCTCTAAGAGAGATTTAGGGGATGTAGGTGTTTGGGTAGGGGTGATTATTTGGGCTCGGTGTCTGCAGTTGGATGTGGGCCCTAACTGGTTGTTTATAGCCTACCTAGTGATCCAATTCCTCAAGTTTGACATTTTTTTGTCAAGGATTGGGATAAGGGGTTGGGGCCTCATTGTAGGTGACAATGTGTGGCTCAGGGATTATGTTAGTGTCAGTTTCATCGGGCCCCATTCCTGCCTTACGTTTGGCGTTATATTTGGGTTGGGGCTGCGTGGAATGGGTTACTGAGGAGTGGGGGATGGGGTTTTTTTATTGGCTGGGCCGTTGGGCCAGTTGTAATTTTTTGGTCTAGTATTGTTTGGCTTAGAATTGTATTGGACTGTTTTAGTTTGTAGAAACTTACCTGAATTTGCATCGAATATTTTTACCTGGATCCTGTGTGCTTGTGATGCATGGTGTTGATTGTTGGCAAATCCATTGTTACTTTCCTTCATATTTTGTTGTTCAACCTTCTTTCTTTTTGGGAAGATTATTGTCTTCCATTCATCCTCACCCCCTTTTTTCAAGTTTTCCCTTGAGGTTTCCGGTGCTTCTTGTGGCAGTGGTGGATGTATTTTCTTGTAGTTGCAATTTTTTATTGTGTCCAATTCTTCCACAAGTTGTACATAAAGTGCCTTCGCCCTCATAAATTACTGTTTTCTTGTGGTCTCCAATTATTTTTGATGTTTCCACTGGGGTTTCCAAGGGTACTTGAGTACATATGCGTGCGTATCTACTTCTCAACGTAGAGGAGGTGCATGAGTCAATTTTGAGTAGTCTACCGAATTTCCTACCAACTTTTTCTAGTATTTCTTTTTTTCTTTATCATCTTTGATGATTGTGGTAGCATATTCCTTGTAGTGATCAGTTTGGTGGATTACCAGTTTATCAAGGAGTATTTCCCTGTAGGAATATGGTGTTGTTTCTTCCACGTCCATATGGTTATTCTTATCACGTGGTTCCGGTGGTATGATTGCTGTTATAGTGGTTGTATTCACGAGGGTATGTCTTAGAGAGAGGGTGGAGTTTCTCTATCTAATGTATGTGTTGTAAAGTACCAATCAAGGGTTCCATCATGTGATTCACAAGTTTCAGTATCCCTGTACTCATCTTTGGACTTCAGAAAAAGGCCAGAATTATCCTTGAAGTATTAGAATTGGTACAAAAATGTCCTACGTTCACCTATTTGAATAAAAATGCCCTACAGTTATTTTTTGGCTCTACATTATCCTTATTACTAACATAAAATTTTGAGAAAAAAAAGAAAAATTAATTAATATCCACGTGTCACCGTTTCATTGGCCTTACTTGTAATTCAACCAAAATATAATTAAACTCACTCGTAATTCGTCCGAATATTAACCCGCTCCGATTTTAAAATACATCTCTCTCTCTCTCTCTCTCTCTCTCTCTCTTCTCTCTCTCTTCCTTCTTCTCATCGTTGCTACTTGGGTGGAATCCATCGGCGGATTCGCCGGAAATAGCAACAACACAGCAACACATCCCATTTGCAAATTATATATAGAAAATCCTTTTTTTTAAACTAGACTTATCACAGTAATTTAATCCAAAAAATTGAATCCATGATAATATAAATGATTTCAAAAGAAGAAAATAAATACTAGTAAATAAATTATCTAAAAAGTTGCCAACTATTATTAGTACATCATATGAATCCAGCGTGTATGAAATATGATAATTGCACAATACTCGTTATACAGAGCAGAAAAACTTACATATTAATAGAACAAATGGTGAAATAAATAAAAGATAGAAATACCCACATAAACAGTAAAAAAAATTGAAAAAGATCCCCATATTTTCAGAGAGGAATGACAAAAATAATGAAGAAAACCACCAGAAATTTCAAATAAAAAAATACAATAAAGAATGCACATTACATAAACAAAAAGAATCTAAACTTTTTGCATAAGAAGAATATGAAATTTCGTTCTATCTTCCGTAAAAATTATTCTAACAGAGAACTATTTTGGGTTTGCTTCATGAATAATTCATAGACATGCACTCATAAAAAAAACTCAATAAAACGAGAGAGAGAGAGAGAGAGAGAGAGAGAGAGTAATTTTTTAAAATTAGGGTAAGTCAATATCCGGAGAGAGTAATTTTTTAAAATTAGGGTAAGTCAATATCCGGGCGGGTTACAGGTGGGTTTTATTATGGCTTAGGGTCTACGTTAGGCCAATGTGATGGTGATTCCTGGATATTAATTAGAAAGATTTTTTTCTTCGGAATTTTCTGTTTGTAATAAGGATAATGTTGAGTCAAAAAAACAATGACAGGGACATTTTTATTCAAATAGGTGGACGAAGGGCATTTTGTATCAATTTCGATACTTTAGGGTAGTTCTGACCCTTTTCCGTTTGGAATTTTATGAATATACAGTGTGATATCACACAATTTCACTTACTAAAATTCCACAAAGAAATTTAAAATGAAAAAAGGCATAGCTAATCACTTCTATAAAATTCATAATTACCATAGGTCCATGTTTGATATAGTTCTATAGTGATAGCTCACAAAGCAAGCTGAAGGGAAAAAAAGACATGGGGCGAGCTTCAAATACTAAGCTACCTTTGTTGTTTATATTTTTTGTTGCTACTTCTTGTAAGTTCTAACCTCAAATCATCAAAATAATTTTAAATAACAACAATAGATCATCAAAACTCAAGATTTCAACTTGAAAACTCAATTTTCATAAATTTTCACATAATGCGCCGAAATACGCTAGGGTCACCCTAGACCCCAAGCAAACGTGCATACAAGTCCAAAAATATAATATGAACCTACAGGAATCGTCAAAACACTGATCCGAGGTTGTTTATCAAAATTATTAAATGTGGTTAACTCAAGTCTCATCTTAGGCTAGAAATCACATTTTCTTTAGAATTTTACGTAAAAACTTTTCGAAAAATAACACGGACCATGCACGCAAATCGATAAATACTAAAGGAAGTTTAAGAGATCTCGAAACACTGAAAGTAAGTCTAGTACTCAAAATGACCTATCAGGTCATCACATTCTCCACCTCTAAAAAAACGTTCGTTCTAGAACGGACATAGAAAAGTACCTAGACTTGTAAAAAGGTGGGGGTATATACTCCTCATATTGGACTTGGACTCCCTCGTAGCCTTCATATTCAACTGACCTCTCCATTGCACTTTCACGAAAGGATAACTCTTCGATCTCAACTTACGAACATGCTGGCCTAGAATAGCCACCGACCTTTACTCATAGCTAGATTTTTATCAAGTTGCACCATGCTGAAGTCTAAAACATGCGAACTATCTTCATGGTACTTCTGAAGCATGGAAACATAAAACACCGGATTTACCCTTGCTAGGCAAGGAGGAAATACAAGCATTTATGTAATCTCCCGAACTCTCTCTAAGATCTCCAACGGGTCAATAAACCTCTGGCTCAACTTGCCCTTCTTTCCAAACTGCATCACGCCCTTCATAGGAGACACTCGGAGAAGAACTTTCTCACCCACCATGTAAGCCACATCTCGAACCTTCCGGTCTTCATAACTCTTCTGCCTCGACTGAGCTCTACGAAGTCGCTCCTAAATCACCTTAACCTTTTTCTATAGCATCACTGACAAAATTAGTGCCCAACAATCTAGCCCCTTCGAGCTCAAACCAACCAATCGGCTAACGACATTGCCTCGAATATAGGGCCTTGTACGGAGTCATCTGGATGCTCGACTGATAGTTGTTGTTGTAGGTGAACTCCGTAGAGGTAAGAACTGGTCCCATGAACCTCCTAAGTCAATAACACAAGCACATAATATGTCCTCCAAGATCTAAATAGTGTGCTCGGACTTTCTGTCCGTCTAAGGATGAAGAGCAGTACTCAACTCGACCCTCATGTCCAACTCACACTACACGACTCTCCAAAAACGCAATGTGAAATACGTGCCTTGGTCAAAAATGATGGAAATGGGCATGCCATGCAGGCGGATAATCTACCGAATATAAATTTAAGCCAACCACTCTGAAGAATAGGAAGTCATCATCGGAATAAAGTGTGCGGACTTAGTTAGCCAGTCCACAATAACCCAGATTGCGTCGTATTTCCTTATAGGTGTCAAGGTGCCGGTCCGAGCCGGTTAGGGGTAGAGGAAAAGGGAACCGGCCAGTTTCGTTATCGGGCCGATTTTATTATTACCGAGTTTATCGGTTCCGGGCTTCCCCGGTGTAAAATTTAACCAGAACGGTTCCGAGCCAGGTCATTGTTTTTTTTTGTTTTTGGTATTTTGTATAACAATTGTAATTTATATTAAGATAAAGTAAAATTGTAAAACACTAAAACCTACCGTTTATTAAAGAATGTTTGAATAAATTTCAAATGCTTTGAAAGATTTATATTTGAAAAATTCATTACGAATTTAAAATAATACAATGAGCATGAAAAAAAATATACTTATAGTATAACTCTTATACTAGAGTGTTGATAACTTGATATGTAAGGATCAAACTTCAAAGGTTTTTATAGTTTCATTTCAAATTTTCATTGCACAATAATACTTTAAATTAATCTAATAAACTAAAAAATTAAGCTTAAATAAGTCTAATAATTTTAAAATAACACAAGTTGTCTCAAATCAACTTAAATAGGAATTTCTAGAGGACGTTCAAGTCAATTCTTCATATGCCTCCTTAAACAGCCTGTGCCCTCTCACTTTTGACGGATATTTAAGACTCGACCACATTTACTACACTTTACTTTGCGAACTTCTTCATTTTCTTCTACCACCTCAAATTGTTCCCAAACATATGAGCGCACTCTAGAAGCACGGGGCANGGGGGGGGGGGGGGGGGGTCTATTTATAATTTTTCAAAGGGATAAATTAGTAAATAATAAGAGTGTTATTTTTGAAAAACCCCCCAAAAAGGGCTATTCTTGCAAATCAGCCGTTGGGCAACGGTCAAAATGGCATCTGATCGTTGCCAAATGGTCAACTTTATAAAAAAATCGAAATAGCCGTCGAACTGGTTCCCAAATGGCCTGACCATAACAGGTCGTACCGGTCCGATTAATCGATACTAAAAATCTGCTCGACACAGACCAGTCCCTGTCCCAACCTAGCCCTGCCCAACCCCCTTACTATCGGGCTGGTCTAGTCCAGAACCGGGCTAGCCCGACCCGTTTGACACCTTTATATTTCCTCAAGGTTCGTGGTAAGCCTACCACAAAATCCATAATGATGCGCTCCCACTTCCACTTCGGTATCTCTAATCTCTGAGTCAACCCACCTGGTTTCTAATACTCGTACTTCACCTGTTGACAATTAAATCACCGAGAGACATAAGTAATAATATCTTCCTTCATTCTCCACCATCAGTAGTGTTGTTTCAAGTTACAGTACATCTTCATGACACCTGGGTGTATGGAATAAATCAAATTGTGTGCCTCCTCAAGGATCAAATCTCTTAACCCATTAATATTTGGAATACAAATCTGGCCTTGAAGCCACATAACACCATCATCTCCAATTATAACCCCCTTGGCACCACCCAGTTGCACCGTTTCCTTCAACACCAAAAAGTGAGGATAATTAAACTGGAGAGTCTTGATACGCTCCAACAACGATGANCACTTTTATGTGCTTAATGGATTTTATTTCATGTGTAGGTGAATTGGAGATGGAAACCGAGCTAAATGGATGCAAATACGTCAAAAATACACTTGAGAGGCGAAGAGGGAACACCTTGGCCTTATCCAGGCGTTTTCCTTCTAAAGCCAGGCTGGCCCTGGCGTTAGGGGGCGTTAGCCTCCTAAAGCCAGGCCAGGCCTGGCCTTGTCCAGGCCTTAGAGCCAAAACGCCTGGTCTCCTGGTTCTGGTCAATTTCGAGTTTTGACGAGTTTAAGTGTTTTCCGGTTGAAATAGAAGTCTCCTATACGTTTAGGGTTTGTCCTAAACTTATAAATAGAGCCCAAAAACACAACTTAGAAGGGAGATTCGAAGAGGAGACAAGGGATTCGAATGACAAGACATCAAATTGTACAGATTTTGTTCATTACTTTGTAGTTTAATTATGCAAGTTATTTTA
>MDKI01074465.1:0-19296 GCA_005239505.1 Nicotiana paniculata | reverse complement strand
GTCTAAAGCATTCCCCATGCAAAACTCGAAGGTAAAACTAAAACCTCAAAAAATGAAGTATGCGATAGACTTAAAGAGTGAAACAGAAACTCAACAAAAGTCGAACTAACATTTATATATTAAGACGACTAAAACTAAGTATTAACTTATACTTAGCCGTATAAAATTTTTATATACATTGTGGTGCCCCTAAGTTGTCATTTGGGGACTTAAAGGAAATCCAAATTTACCCCCGATGGGACTGGGGGTAATCACCAATTGATACAAAGAAAAAGAAAAAAAAGGGATAAACCAACTAAATCTTTTCAAGAGAGGGGTTGACTTTAGTGGCAGAAGGAGCGGGAGCAACTGGAGATGAAGAGGCATGAGCGGCTGGAATCTCACCATCAGGTGAAGAGAGGTTATGACCTTGTTGAGCCTTCTCCATGGCTTCCTTAGTTTTGGCTATTTCAGCACTAAGGTCAAAACCCTCTTGATTCATTTCCATCAATGTGTCAAGGCGAGAATTCATATACGCCCAACTCACATTGACAATAGCCACCTCTTCCAAATCTTCATAATCCTTTGCCCATACTTGAATCTCAGCTCTCAATCCGTCCTTCTCCGATTCCGCAGCTTCATGGGCGGCCCTTAATGGAACAATCGACTCCTCTAAAGTTTGAGCTTTGTCTAAAGCCCTACGAAGGTCTTCTTGAGTACGAGTGAGTGATTGCACGAGCTCGCCTGAGTATTCCTCCTTTTTCCCCAACAAGTTTTTCAAGTCTCTAATCTCCTCTGAGGCACGGGACAACTACTCCCCGAACGAAGACTCCAGAACACTCTTATCTTTATCAGCCTGACTGCAAGAAGCCCTCTCCACTGCCAATTCTGCTGCCATGAGTCTCATCTGCCGCTTCAAGGTACTCCTTTCCTCTTCTAAAACATCCATGTCCATCCTTAAGATATCATACTGTGCTCTCCATTTATCAACATCGACCTGCAACTCTCTTGTCTCTTGGTCCATGTTTGTGCAGAGAAGGATATGGTGCAGAGAAGGATACAATGATTCAAGGAAAAGCGGCGGCATAATATTCCCCGCCATAAATGAATATCTACTTACCAAATATTAATTGTTAAATATATGGTAAGTGAGGGGACTATCTGTATTGGTAAAAAAGAGTTTCACACATAAGCCAACTTTTGACAACTCAGCCAGTCACGTGGACACAGGAAAATGCGACAACTGGATGTGATTCTTTGAAAAGGTACGGTACAAAGAGGCACAGTTCAGTAAACCCACTAACTTATCAGCCACGGAAAACTCAACTTGATCAAAACGGGAGAGAGGCACGGTCAGAATGAATCTAGAAAAAGCTACGGGCAGATTCAAGGATCCACAATTGATTACTCGAACGTTATGTAACCGAGCCCCAATTACCGTTATCCTTTGTAACACCTCATTAATGTCATAGTTAGTCATTAATGAGTAACCATAGAAAGAGTCTTACATTATAAGAATCTCCTATATAAGGGAGGGGAATACAACTTGTAAAGGAATCTGATTCTCGAATACAATCAACTTCGATTTTCTATATTTATGCAATATTGTCTATTATTCATTTTTCTCCATTACCTTGATTATCAGTAACCCATATTCATCTTAAAAATAAGCTTTAGTCAAAGGGTCTAATTCTTTGGTTAAACAACAACGAGAGCCGTGGACGATATGTCGATAATGGTCGAGGACGAGCACCATCGATGAAGCTGTAACAACTAGTTTTCGAAATAGAATATTGAAAGGAGTATTCTAGTGGATATTCTCTACACTTGTACTATTAGAGTTTACTAGAAATATGCCTCATATAAATAGAAAAAAGAGACAATGATATGAGGCATGTGATATTCATTTGTAAGAACATACTTTAACTAAAGATTATCTCTCTCTTTCTTACTAAGATACAAACACTACCTTTTCATCAAGATTCTTGTCTATATTATTCCATGTTTTTTCATCACATCCGAGAATAATTCGAACATTTAAGGATTTGTATGTCACTCATCATTGTTAGGAGGAACAACCATCTAATTATCATTTATTGGGTGAATCACTCCTCCTATTTACTTAAATGATATTTATTATTATTAAATGCTACATTATTGCTCATACTTTTTAGAATAGTTATTGCATAATGTTATCATTTTTCTACCAAATCTATTCGACGCGCTTTTGGAAGTCACATCTAGAAATATTATTCTTAACTAGGTTTAACCCATTATTACATAAATTTAATAATTTGAACCAAGAGTTATATTTTTTGATCATATAATTTGACGTCGTCTGTAGGAATTTCCTAGTTAAAGCTTTTAGTTTCTTCTAGATCTACAACTATCACGAGTCATTAATGTAAAAAAAAAACAAGCAAAAACGATATCTCTTTTCTTTGTGTGAACAAATCACAACATAGCAGGTAACCAAGAAGAACAGACGAGAATAATAAGTGACCTCCCAACCAGCCTCATAAACGTCATCAACGAAATTTGTGAAACGACAGACGAAGGCGCGACGACGCCCAGTGCCGCCCCTAGGCAAGATGGGTCCCCGCCCCCTCACTGCATCACAAAATCTCTTGGTAAGGGAGCCTTCACATCTGTGGGGGAAGAGATACCCTATATGTAAAAAAACTCTTCGAAGCATGCTAAATGACATACTAACCAGCGTCCTCAACAAGTCCGCCCGGGATACGACTACAGAAAACGCAAGGACTTTCACCATACAACTAGCAGACGAGCAATGCAGCCAACTCCCTCCTCCTCCAACGACAAGTATTACTCATAATGTCATTAATAGTGCAGGTGACAACTCCCTTGCAACCATTCTTAAAGGATGGAGGAAATAGAGAATGAGAACAAGGCACTCCGAGATCAAATGAAAGAGCACCACGAAAGGGTCAACAAAATACCGTGCGCCTCCAAGTTGTTGCTGAAGAGGGACGCCAGCCGGTTCGTCGAACATCCATACAGTGATGATGCATACCCACATGCCATACCAAAAACCTTTATAGTGCCGCCCTACCTTAGGATATATGATGGTACAACCGACCCCGAAGATCATGTGACGCATTACGTCACCGTCATAAATGGCGACGACCTCACCAAGGAACATGTGTCTACCATTTTGCTGAAGATTCGGGGAAACCCTCACAGGAGGGGCATTAACCTGGTATTTGCAGCTACCAGCATGCTCCATTGAAACCTTTGAAGAAATGGTCGACAAGTTTGTAACGGCCTACGGCGGAGCCAAAAAGGCCGAGGCAAGAGTGAATGACATATTTGCTGTCAAACAATCTCTGGGAGAGAGACTGAAGGACTTCCTCGACCGGTTCAACCGAGTAAGGATGACTTTTCCAAACGTGTCCGAAGGAATGGCGGTCGCATCTTTTCAGAACGGGCTGAAGAAGGATGGTTCAATAGCAACGAGGAAACTATTAAGTCGGTTGATGAAGTACCCAACCACCTTGGACGAAATCCACAATGCTTATTGTGCCGAAGTCTGCGCAGATGAGGACAACCTCAACGGGCCAAACCACCTGCTAACCTCAGTGCATGCGGAATCAAGAAAAGATCGAAGAGACAACGCCATAAGAGATTACCCAATTCTGCGATCTAACAGGGAACAACACCAACCATATATTAGAACGTCTCCCCTCCCCCCGATACGAAGAAGGTCCATCCAAACCAAGGACGGTAACTCATCAAAACGACAAAGGTATGCCCCCTATTATCTGCTCATAATTTTTACGTGTCACCTATAGAGATAGTCTACGCCTTGGAGAAGCTCAGACCAAAAGTGAAGTGGCTGCCAAAGATAAGATCAGACCCTAATACCAGAAAGTCCGACGCCCTCTGTGAGTTCCACCAGGAATGAGGGCACAAGACAGGAGACTGCATCGCCCTAAGGCAGGAGGTCGTGAATATGCTATGACAAGGACATCTTGAGTAGCTACTAAGCAATAAGGGAAGAACCAATTTCGTCAGAGGACACAAACATCAAGGGCCACCCAAACCGCCCTCACCAACTCGTACCATCAACATGATCATATGAGACGATGCCTATATCAACAACATGAAGTTCATGACTACCCACAAACTCAAGCGATCCATCACCCACGATCGGTATGACGAACTCGAAGAAATTATCATCTTCGACAAGTCGGATGTCGACGGTTTGGTCTTTCCTCATCGTGACGCCCTCATTATTTCTTTATGAATTTTGGATACTGATGTTAAACGTATTATGATAGATGACGGAAGTGGCGCGTGCATTATTCATCCCCGAGTACTTACCTAAATGAAACTCGAGGATAAGATAGTGTCGCGCTGCATCACACTAACTGATTTTAATAATACAGTTGAACGGACATCTGGGGAAATTACTCTCCCCGTCTTGGCTGGCGGCGTAACTCTGGAAACAACATTCCACGTCATGGACCAAGACACTGTGTACAATGCCATAGTGGGATTATTGTGGATACACCCCATGAAGGTCGTCCCCTCCAGCTTATACCAAGTCATCAAATTTCCAACTCCATGGGAAATGTTCAGCATACGAGGAGGTTCGAGGTCGGCCTCCCAACAAAGGAAGGACAAAGAAAAAGAGGCATAACAATCAGTAGGGTCGAGGTCAGGGCATGACGAGATCAGGGAAGGCATCAAAGATCCCGTCATAGTCGAAGCCGCAGGGTCGACCATAGAGGACCTCGATCCCGTTCAATTAGACTCCAACAACCATATCAAGAAGGCCAATATCGGTTGTAAACTTCAGGACCCAGGTAAATTCTATCAATTCTTAAAAGTTAAAGTGGATTTGTTTTCTTTCAGCCATGCAGATATGCCGGGCATCCCAAAGGAGATCGCCACGCACAAATTAAATGTCGACCCCTTCTACCCCTCGGTAAGGCAGGTCAGGCGTAATATAAACTCTGCAATCAATGACGCAGTGCGCGAGAAAGTGTAAAAACTGTTAGAAAATGGTTCCATGAGGGAATCAAAGTACTCCAAGTGGGTCGCCAACATGGTAATGGTTAAAAAAAATAATGGAAAATGGCGGATGTGTGTAGACTTCACAGAATTAAACAAAGCATTCCTAAAGGATTCATTCCCGCTTTCTCATATCGATCAACTCATTGATGCAACGACCAGACATGTGCTGCTATGTTACTGGGACGCTTACTCAGGCTATAATCAGATCCTCATAGAAGAGGAAGATCAGGAAAAAATCACGTTCATCACCCACCAAGGAACGTACTGCTACAGGGTCATGCCTTTCAGACTAAAGAATGCGCGAGCGACCTATCAAAGGTTGGTGATGAGGATGTTCAAGGATCAGCTCAGTAATATAATGGAAGTATATATAGACGACATGCTGGTTAAGTCGAAAAGGGCAGAAGATCACATCGATCATTTGAAAGAAACTTTCGACATACTCAGACGGTATGAAATGAAACTGAACCCAGAGAAGTGTGCGTTCGATGTAGCCTCAGGAAAATTTCTAGGTTTCCTCGTATCACAACTAGGGATCAAGGTCAACCCTGAACAAATTAAAGTTATTGAGGGGATAGCCGAGCTCTTGACCACCAAAAAACAGGTCCAAAGGTTGACTGGCCGCATCGTTGCCCTATCAAGGTTTATCTCAAGGTCGTCGGATAGGTGCCATAAATTTCTTTGGCGTACTCAAGAAAGATAACGTCCTCCAATGGACTTCAGAGTGCGTCCAGGCTCTAAGGGAACTAAAAGCATACTTGTCGTCGCGGCCCTTGCTTTCAAAGCCAGAGTTGGGGGAGCGTCTCCTTGTTTATCTAGCCGTATCCGAGGTAGCTGTGAGCGCAGTCCTAATCCAAGAAAATAAATGTACGAAATCTCCCATCTATTACATCAACAAAACACTAGTCGACGCCGAGATGAGGTACCCACACCTCGAGAAACTAGCTTTAGCCTTAGTCGTAGCTTCACGAAAGTTTAGACCGTATTTCCAATGTCACCCCATCTTGGTTGTCAAAACTCCCCTCTAAGAAGAATTTTACCTAAACCCGAGATATCGGGAAGGCTGGTCAAATGGTCCATCGAGCTCAGCAAGCACAATATCACATACCAGCCGTGAAAGGCGATAAAGTCACAAGTGCTCGCTGACTTCGTCGCCGACTTCAGTGCAAAAATAATGCTTGAAGTTGAAAGGGAAGCACTCCAAACTTCCCCCAAAACACAAGACCTTTGGGTCCTGTACACCGACAACGCATCCAACGCGTCAGGGTCCAGACTGGGACACGTACGGGAAGTCCCAACAAGTGAAGTAATTTTCCAGTCCATAAGGTGCCCAGACATGACTAACAACTAGGCCGAGTATGAGGTCGTCATTGTAGGTTCGAGACTAGCGCTCAGGTATGGGGCAAAACAGTTAAAACTACGATGTGATTCCCAGCTCGTAGTCAACCAAAACAGTGACTTTCCAAATCAAGGAACAAAGATTACAAAAATACCATACCAAAATCTGCAAGCTGCTGCCCGAGTTCGATGAATGTCATGCTGAAAAAATTCTACGAGCACAGAACGCCGAGCCAGATGGCCTCGCTAAAGTAGCCGGAGCTACCAAAAACATCACAACAAGAGAGAGAAACATGGTCCATCTCCTCAACTCCTCGCTAGACCAAGTCGACGTAAGAACCATTAACCTAACTTGGGACTTGCGCAATCATATTATCACATACTTGCAGGACGACACACTCCCAAGCGACAAAAAAGATGCTAGAAAACTAAGGACACAAGTAGCCAGATACAATATACTCCACAACGGTCTGTACAAGAGAACCTACGGCGGCCCTTTAGATAAGTGCCTTGGCTAAAAACAGACTCGGCGCGTCCTTGATGAGATCCACGAAGGCCATTGCGGGGCTCATTCCGGCAACCGAGCTGGTCAGATGCCTCATACGGGCTGGATATTATTGGCCCACCATGAAAAAAGAGGCTGTAGACTTCGTAAAAAGATGCTAGCTATGCTAGAAGTATGCCCCACTGATTCACCAAGCGGGAGAACACCTCCACTCAGTCACTTCACCTTGTCCGTTCATCAAATAGGTAATGGACATCGTAGGCCCCCTCCCGACAAGACGAGGTAACGTACGATTCCTTTTAGTTTTAACTAACCATTTATATAAGTGGGTGTAAGTAGGAGCATTCGCTCAAATACAGGAACATGAAGTAATCACTTTTGTATGGAGAAATATCATATGCCGGTTCATCCTTCCCAAATAAATCAGCTGCGACAACGGACCCCAATTCACGGGCATGAAAACTACTGAATTTTTTGAGAAATGGCATATCAAAAGAATTCTCTCAATCCCGTACCACCCCGCGGACAACGGGAAAGAGGCAAGTAGAGTCCTCAACAAATTGATACTAAATATCATGAAAAAGAAGCTTGAGGACGCCGAGGAACTATGACCGGAAGTCCTACCAGAAGTATCCTGGGCATACCGAACAACTCTAAAAACGAGCACAAGAGAGACGCCCTACTCTTTGGACTATGAGACCAAGGCGGTAATACCAGTCGAGGTCGGAAATCCTAGCCATAACTAAATTCAGGTTATGTTCAACCTCACTCGAACAAACACCTACCGGCCCTCGACCATAATTAAATTCAGGCTATGTTCGACTTCACTCGAACTAACACCTATTGGCCCTCGGCCATAACTAAACTCGGGTTATGTTCAATCTTACTTGAACTAACACCTATCGGCCCCCAGCCATAACTAAATTCAGGTTATGTTCGACCTCGCTCGAGCGAACACCTACCTCCCCTCGACCATAATTAAATTCAGGTTATGTTCGACCTCGCTCGAACTAACACTTACCGGCCCTCATCCATAACTAAACTCAGATTATGTTCGACTTTGCTCGAACTAACACCTACCGGCCCTTGGCCATAACTAAACTCATGTTATGTTCGATCTCGCTCGAACTAGTACCTATCATCCCTCGGCCATAACTAAACTCAAGTTGTGTTCCACCTCGCTCAAACTAACACCTACCGGCCTCGTTCACGACTAAGTTCAAATATGTTCGACCTTTCTTGAACAATAAACAGAAGCAAAAACACGAAAGTTACAGAAAATAAACCACAGAAAAGGAAACAGATGTAGAAAAGAACTTTGGCATTCCATTTCATACTTAAATATTTTTTACAAAGGCTCCGAAGACGCCGACAAAAATACACAAGCTTACAATAAAAAAAGAGAAGAAAAAAAGAAGAAGAGAAAAACTACTGGCCGCCACCACCCTGACCGCCAATACCTGGGCCATCTCGATCCCTGTCTTCATCATCACCTCGCCCTCAGGGTATGCATCATCATACCAGATGTTCTATTCAAGTCGGTCCACATCCCCGTCCCCCTCATCATCACCTGCCTCCGGCATGACTGGATCATATCCGCAAGCAACCAGAGCCTCGAGGGCCTTAACACGAACGTCATCAAGGGCGACCGTAGAAACGGACCCTGCCTTTTACAAATCTCGAAACACGTCCAATTGAGCTTCATCATGAATCTTTTCCTGGTACAGGTACCGAGGAACGTTAGGGAAATCTGAAGTACGAGAAAAAGACGACTGTGCAAGCAGTTGAGTCCTTTCAGCCTCTAAAGCGGCCACCCGGTCTTGGAGGAGGGAGTTGTCTTTCCCCAGCTCTCCAATCCTCTCCTCCAGTCTATCATCTTTTTCCTTCGTCGTAGATTGATCAATCTCCCGCTCGGCCATGAGAGTCCTATTTGCCAACTCTAACATCTCTGATTTTCTCCGAGCCTCCAAATGGGAAGACACTACCTTCTCAAGCTCGCTTTTCTTCTCGGCACTTCACCATGAAAGATCTCCATCTGTAGCTGACATTCTTCTAATTTCCTGCGCAACTCAACCGCTTGTGCTTGAAGGTCACCGCACTGGGCCTCTACGACCATGATGACCTCGAGCTCCTTCTCCCTACTCCTCAGCATCCACTTGAGGATGATGCACTTCTCGATGACTCTTACCAACTCGTCATCCTTCTCCTTCAGCTCATCAAGAAGGGCCTGCAGATAGCCGCCCTCACCAAACTGCCTGCGTAACTCTTGGTACTTGCCGCGATACTTGATATATTTGTTTTTCAGACTTACAAATATCTCCATGCGCTTCTTCTCTCTCCGGGCACTTTCAATCTCCAAAATCACAGTCTGTAAAAAAAAAAAGAGTAAGGCAAACATTAAAATGCCCCTTCCAACAAAGGCAAAAAAGAAAAGAACAAAACACTAAGCACTCACCCGGAGAGAGAGACCGGCTATGCTCCTCGATAAGGTGATGCCGTCCAGTTCTTTGAGGGTCTTACTCTCAATTTCTGAGCAAAGATGGCTGAGGGAAGGGACCATGTCCTCCGTGTTCTTCAGCAAGTCGCGGTCAATAGGAACCGCAATGATTCTCGTAGACCCCTCTTGCCTCATCTCAAGCTGGGTAAAATCCTTCTCCATCATTTTCAAGTCAGCTGCATCAATGTCAGACCCTGAGTCATAACCTTCATCGGCAACATTTTTACCCTCTCATCAGTCGGCAAAGAAGCATCAACGGCCGGCTGAGATGTCGATGCCTCTTCTTACCTCGAAGTCTCGAAGGCATTATCGACTGATCTCTCCACTTTGGCAACCACCGAAGGCATACCCACTTCGGCTGACTCCAACCCTGGGGACCCGGACTCCGGCTCGGCATCGTCCCCGATAACTATGGTCTCTGTCTCGCGCAAGGAGAATCACCCGCCATTGAATCATCGACCCGAGTGACCCCGCCACTAACATCTACCAACCTCCTCTTGCGGGGCATTGAGTCCCCCTCTCTCGGGACACGCTGGTCATCTTTATCTATAAGACGACGTTGGGAAGAGATTAAGGTCTCCACGGTCGCAGAAGGAACAGAACCAGGCGTAGCAGCAGGAGGGGTCGAGGTGCGTATAGAACTAGCCGCTGTCGTAGGTGAGGAAAAAGCCATACACTTCCCTCGCTAGACTTAGAAGGTACATTAGACATATTCCCAACGAAAGAGAGGAAGGTATCAAACAACGGAGGATTGAAGAACGGTGAGAATCGCTAGAACAAAGGGAAAGGATGCACAATAATGGAAAAAGAAGAAGATGATATAAGGTTTCGATGCAGAAAGACTGTAAAGTTTGGGATTACACCCTCACGTCCCTGTTTATAGGAATTCATGCGTTAAAACTGAGAAATTGGCTCATCATTACCTGGCGTCGGATCGAAGCGACAAGACCAATCAAGAGCCCCATGCAAAACGAAGTGACGCATTAGGAATATGCGTTATGATGAAGCACGAGGTCACGAATTCACCTTGATTCATGGACATCACAACTCCAAAATTTTCGGCTCACGAAGGGCCATGTTGCCAGATCGCCTCAATCATCACGACCTGATTAGCTCGTCCAATCATTTTGACCTCAATGAGAATCTGCTCATCAAGCCCGTCTGAGGCCGACCTCAATAAGCAGAGGGACTACCAGTATGGGTCAAAATCTGCCCTAGGATATTTAATATAATATATCAATTAAAGAAAGATTCTCAATCCTTCCTTATTTAAGGTGGACAAGGAAGTAACGAGACTCATAGCCGAAAATACGACAAGAGCCGTGGACGAGATGTCGATATTGGTCGAGGACGAGCACCACTAATGAAACTGTAACAGCTAGTTTTCGAAATAGGATATTGAAGGGAATATTCTAGTGAATATTCTTTGCACTTGTACTATTAGAGTTTACTAGAAATATGCCTCATATAAATAGAAAAAGAGACAATGATATGAAGCATGTGACGTTCATTTGTAAGAACATGTTTTGACTAAAGATTCTCTCTCTCCTTTACTAAGATACACACACTATCTTTTCATCAAGATTCTTGTCTATATTATTCCATACTTTTTGATCCTATCCGAGAATAATTCGAATATTCAAGGATTTATCTGTCACTCTGTCATGACCCGAATTACCCTTCGAACGGTTTCGTGACGGCACCTAGTCCCTACGACTAGGTAAGCCTAAAACTTGCAGAAAATAAGGCAAAAAAATAATAGAAACAGTAAAGAAGAAGCAATACTATAAATATTTAGCCGCTCGGCATATACAACTGCTACTTTCCTAAAACCCGGAACATCACAAAGTCACAAACTCTGAACTACTGTAGCTCTATACAAAGAAATAAGGGAAATATATCTATATATATCTCCTATATCTGTACAAGAGTAGGAAGGGAACTCGTGAGATCCTGCGGACGCGACAGAATTACCTCGCGGTCTCCTATGCAGCTGCTAAGATGCGCCTAGCCACTGTACTGTGTGCTGGTAGCTGGATCTGCACATGGGGAAAACATGCGCAGGAAAGGGCGTGAGTACTCCACATTCGGTACTCCGTAAGTGCCAAGCCTAACCTCAGTCAAGTAGTGACGAGGTCAGGTTGAGGCTCTACTGAGTTTTTAAAACAAGTCAATATAAATTTAAAACAGTGAAATATAGATAAGCATGGATAAACAGGATTAATGGAAACTGGAAGAATTTATAATAGACAGAGAGCCCTCGGCTCATCACAACATATATATCAAGAGTAAATGTGCAATGCAGTATAAGGGGAAAGCTCCCGGATCTCGGTCCGTAGTCCCAATTTAAATATGCTATGCAGTACAGGGAAAAGTTCCCGGATCTCTGTCCGTAGTCCCAATTTAAATATGCATTTCAATATAGGGGGAAAGCTCCCGAATCTCGGTCCGTAGTCCCAATTTAAATATGAAATGCAGTATAGGGGGAAAGCTCCGGATCTTGGTCCGTAGTCCCAATTTAAATATACAAAGCAGAAGTATGTCGGGTACGACTTAATTAAATAGTTCAGGAAAAACAACATGCAAGAATAGAGTAAAGCTACCTAAGCATGGTGCAACTAGTAGCAAATAAGAGGAAATAAAGTAAGGTCAGGTAGGCATGCTTAATCTTAAGCTAACTACTCAGTTAAGACAGGAAATAATAATATAGGAATGAAAATGAGTGATTGCGTGGAAGTAAAAATGGAATTTTAGCAACAATGACCCGTGTACGCACTCGTCACCTCACGTACACGGCGTCCACGTAACAAAATCAGTATAAAATGCTTAAGGGGAAGTCCCCAACACAAAATTAGGCAAGCCACTTACCTTGACTGCACTAATCAACTCAATACCACGCTCTTGCCACTAATCTATTAAATTCGATTGCAAAATGTAAATATCACTTCAAGGGAAAAAATAGCTAATTATTTCTAAGCGAATACGCGTAATTAGGAAATTCTCCCAAAAGGTTCCCCGGGCCCAGGTCTCGGAATCGGGTAAAATTTATATTTCCCGAACACCCATTCGCTCATGAACCCACTCGAACAAGAATAAAAAAAATCCGACGTCTAAATCTCCCTAAATCCTCAGATTTCTACTTGGGGAAATTTCATCCCAATTTCATGGTTTTTCAACCAATTTCGTTGATTAGATTGAGGAAATTGATAGAGATTATTGATATACAAATGGATTAAGGTTAGAAAACATTACCAATGATTCTCCTCTTCAAATCCCACTGAAAATCGCCAAATCCCGAGCTCACAATCGATTTTGGAGTTATGAATTTCAAACCCTCGGATTTTGATATAACCAGCCTAGGGATTTCACACCTACGACACTGGTTCGCACATGTGGTGCCACACCTGCGGTGGCGCACCTGCGGTGCCGCACCTGCGGAAACACAATCGCAGGTGCAGAAACTCATTAAAAGACCTGGGGTCGCACCTGCGGTGGCTGGATCGCAGGTGCGGCTCTGCACCTGCGGATACTCTTCCGCGCCTGCGAGTCGTGCCAGCCTAAGCTACGTCCGCACCTGCGTGCACCCCTTCGCACCTGCGTGTCCGCATTTGCGGAAATACCATCGCAGGTGCGAGACACCAGGACCAGAATGGTTCAGCTGCTCTTAAAGTCCCAAATTCACCCGTTGGGCATCCAAAACAACCCCGAGGCCCCCGGGACCTCAACCAAACCTATCGACTTCCCCTAATACCTTGTTCAAACTTGGTCGAGCCTTAAAAACACATCTCATAACATAAAAACCATCAATTAAGAATAGATTCAAGCCTAAGAACTTATGAAATTTCTAGAATTCACATCCGATGCCGAAACACGTCAAAACTCATCCGAATGACCTCAAATTAGCGCAGAGGTCACAGTTGGCATTACGGACCTGCTGTCGCTTTCGGAATTCTATTCCGAGTCCGGTATCAAAATTTCACCTATCGACCGAAATCGCTAAAATTTCTAACTTTCGCCAATTCAATCCTAAATCTACAACCGACCTCGAAAACATATTTTGAACACGCTCCTAACCCCAAAATCACCCAACGTAGCTAACGGAGTCGACATAATTCCATTCCGGATCCGTCTTCTCACAGCTCTAGCTACGACCCGATTTCTAAAGCTAAATTCCACATTTATGGACTATGTATCCAAAATCACTCCGGATTTCATCACTCAACGCTCCGACAAGTTCCAATAACATAAATAGACATGGGAGAATCGATTATTAGGGGATCAGGGCGCTAACTCTCAAAACGACTGGCCGGGTCGTTACATCCTCCCCCTCTTAAGAAAATCATTCGTCCTCGAACGAGTAAAGAAACATACCTGAAGCTGTGAAAAGATGAGGGTACTGACTCCACATATCCTGCTCGGATGTCCCAAGTCGCCTCCTTGATTGGATGACCCCTCCACTGAACCTTAACTGAGGCAATATTCTTCGATCTGAGCTTTATGACCTGCCTATCCAATATAGCCATAGGCTCCTCAACATATGATAGATCCTTGTCCAACTGGACTGAGCTGAAATCCAAAACATGAGTCGGGTCACCGTGATACTTCTGGAGCATGGAGACGTGGAACACCGGATGAACCCCTTCCAGGCTGGGAGGTAGGGCTAGCTCATAAGCAACGCCCCAGCACGTCGCCACACCTCAAAAGGGCCAATAAATCTCGGACTCAGCTTGCCCTTCTTCCCGAACCTCATGACGCCTTTCATAGGTAACACCCAAAGCAAAACCCTATCACCAGCCATAAATTCCAAGTCACGAACCTTTTCCGGTCCGCATAGCTCTTCTGCCTGGACTGAGCTGTGCGAAGTCTCTCCTGAATCACCTTCACCTTGTCCAGGGCATCTGAACTATGTCTGTACCCATCAATCGGGCCTCGCCCGACTTAAACCATCCCACGGGAGACCTGCACCTCCTACCATATAAAGCCTCATACGGCGCCATCTGAATGCTGGACTGGTAGAATTTGTTATAAGCAAACTCTGCAAGTGGCAATTATCGATCCCATCCAAAACCTATCACACATGCACGGACCATATACTTGAGAATCTGAATCGTGCGCTCGGACTACCCGTCTGTTTGAGGGTGAAAAGCTGTACTCACTTCTACCCTGGTGCCTAACTCCTGCTGGACGGCTCTCCAGAACCGTGAAGTGAACTGTGTACCTCTGTCTCAAATGATAGATACTGGGATACCGTGGAGGCGAACAATATCTCTGATATAAATCTCAGCCAACCTTTGAGATGAATATGTGGTCAGCACTGGAATGAAATGGGCTGATTTGGTCAGCCGATCCATAATCACCCAAATAGCATCATGCTTCCTCAAAGTCCGACCAAAAGTCCATGGCGATCCGCTCCCACTTCTACTCTAGAAGCTCAATCTGCTTAAGTAACCCTCCCGGTCTCTGATGCTCACATTTGACTTGCTGAAAGTTGAGACACTTGGCTACAAACTCCACTATATCCTTCTTCATCCTTAGCCACCAATAGTGTTGTCTCAGATCCTGGTACATCTTCGCGGTACCCGGATGGATGGAATACCGCGAACTATGGGCCTCCTCAAGAATCAACTCCCGAAGACCATCCACGTTGGGCACAAAAAGATGGCCCTGCATCCTCATCACCCCGTCATCACCTATGGTCACATCCCTGGCATCACCCCGCCGGACTCTATCCTAAAGAACCAAAAGGTGGGGATCATCATACTGGCTCTCTCTGGTACGGTCATAAAGGGAAGATCGAGCAACCACACAAGCTAATACCCGACAAGGCTCAGAAATATTCAATCTCACGAACTGACTGGCTAAGGACTGAACATCTAAGGCTAGAGGCCTATCAGCTGCATGAAGGTATGCCAAACTTCCCAAACTCTCCGCCCGGCGACTCAAGGCATCGGCCACCACATTGGCCTTCCCCGGGTGGTATAATATAGTGATGTCATAGTCCTTTAGAAACTCCAACCACCTACGCTGGCGCACAATTAGATCCTTCGGCCTGAATATGTGCTGCAAACCCCGATGATCCGTGAATATCTCACAGGGAACACCATATAAATAATGACGCCATATCTTCAGGGAGTGAACAATCACTGCCAACTCGAGATCATGAACAAGGTTATTTTTCTCATGTACCTTCAACTGCCTAGACGCGTAGGAAAACCCTACCGTCCTGCATCAACACCGCTCCCAGGCCAATGCTCGAAGCATCACAATAGACTGTATAGGACTCGAAACCGGTAGGTAATACCAACACAAGAGCTGTAGTCAGGGCTGTCTTGAGCTTCTGAAAGCTCTCCTCACACTCCTCAGTCCATATAAAAGGTTCACCCTTCTGCGTCAGTCTGGTCATGGGCGCTGAAATGGATGAAAATCCCTCCACTAAATGACGATAATACCCAGCCAAACCGAGGAAACTGCGGATCTCAGTAGCTGAGGACGGACTGGGCCAACTCTGTATCGCCTCCACCTTCTTCAGATCTACCTAAATCCCATCTGAAGACACAACATGGCCTAGGAATGCCACAGAATCAAGCCAAAATTCACTTAGAAAACTTGGCATACAACTTCTTCTACCTCAATGTCTGAAGCACGGTCCCCAAGTGCTTCTCATAGTCCTCCTGGGACCGAGAATATACTAGAATGTCATCAATGAACACAATGAAGAAAGTATCAAGATAGGGCCGAAATATGCTATGCATCAGGTGCATGAAGGCTGCTGGGGCATTGGTCAGCCCAAATGACATAACAAGGAACTCATAGTGGCCATATCTGGTCCTGAGGTAGTCATCGGGATATCCGGCTCCCGAATCTTCAAAGATGATAAAACGAACGAAGATCAATCTTGGAGAACACCCTAGCACCCTATAACTGGTCAAATAGATCATCAATGCGAGGAAATGGGTACCTGTTCTTCACTGTCACCTTATTTAGCTACCGGTAGTCAATGCACATACACATCGAGCCATCCTTTTTCTTCACAAATAACACCGGAGCACCCCAAGGTGATACACTGGGCTTGATGAATCCCTTTTCAAGCAACTCCTGTAACTGATCCTTCAACTCCTTCAAATCAGGAGGAGCCATGCGATAAGGAGGAATGGAAATAGGATGAGTGCCCGGCAACAAGTCAATGCCGAAATCAATGTCTCTATCGGATGGCATACCCGGAAGATCAGCTGGAAATACATCAGGAGAGTCCATGACAACTAGAACTGACTCAACTGTATGGGTTTCAGCACTAACATCTCTCATATAAGCCAAATAGGCATCACACCCCTTTTCAACGATCCGCTGAGCCTTAAGAAAAGAAATGACTCGGTGGGGAGTATACTCTAAGGAACCTCTCCACTCTAACCTCGGTAATCCTGGCATAGCTAGCGTCACGGTCTTGGCGTGACAATCAAGAATAGCATAGTAGGGAGACAGCCAGTCCATACCCAATATAATATCGAAATCTACCATACTGAGTAATAATAAATCAACTCTAGTCTCAAAACCACTGATAGCAATCAAACATGACCGATATACGCGGTCCACAACAAGGGAATCTCCCACCGGAGTAGAAACATTAACGGGGGAACTCAAAGAATCCCGAGATATCCCCAGATGTGAAGCAAAATAAGAAGACACATACGAGTATGTAGAGCCTAGGTAAAATAATACTGATGCATCCCTATGACAAACGGGAACAATACCTGTAATGACTGAATCTGAAGCAATGGCCTCGGATCGGGCCGGAAGAGCATAGTACCTGGCCTGGCCTCCCCCTCTAGGGCGACCTCGACCTCCCCGACCTCCACCTCGAGCTGCCTGAGGTGGTGGGATAGCAACTGGGGCTGGAAGGATAGTTGGGGGACCTGGTGGAAGACGTGGGGCCTGATAAGTCTGAGGTGGTGCACCCTGATAAGTCTGATGTGGTGCACCCTGATAAGTCTGAGGTTGTGCGCCCCTCCTCGCTCTGGGGAAATCTCTTATCATATGACGAGGGTCACCACACTCAAAGCAACCCCTCGGAGGACGAGGCGGCCGCTGCTGACTCTGAATTGGCCTGCTGGGATGGCCAGTGATAGAACCTCAAGCAGGAGGCACCTGAGATACTGGTGGTGCATAATAAGGCTCCTGAGGTCTAGGAGGAGCTGGAATACCAGTGGCTGCTGGGAGAGCTGAATGAACGGGGCGACTCACAAAACCCATACCATAGCGTGATGCTGGTGCACGGGCTCCTGAAAAATGACCAGTCTCTCGAGACCTCTTGGCCTCTCTCTCCTCCCTGTCCCGGGCTAACATAGTCTCAATCCTCCGGGCAATACTCACGGCCTACTTGTAAGTAATATCGGTTTCCAACTCTCTGGCCATGCTGGTATGAATACTGGGTTGTAGTCCCTCAATAAAGCATCGAACCCTCTCTCTGGCAGTGACAACCAAAGCTGGTGCATGGCGAGCCAAATCGCTGTAACGGACTGCATATTCTGACACAGTCATGGTACCCTGGTGTAGCTGCTCAAACTCCACACGCCAAGCATCCCTGAAGCTCTGAGGGACAAACTCAAGTAAGAACATCTCGGAGAACTGAGCCCAAGTAAGTGAAGCTGCCTCGTCTGGGCTACTCAGCTCAAAAGCACGCCACCACTGATAAGCTGCTCCCCTCAGCTGGAAAGAAGTGAAAGAAACCCCACTCGTCTCCATAATACCCATAGTGCGGAGAATGCGATGACACCTCTCGAGAAAACCTAGGGCGTCATCCGAAGCTAGTCCGGTGAACTCATGTGGGTGGTACTTCTTGTACCTCTCAAGTAGGAGCTGCACTACCTCAGGAACAACTATCCTAGTCTCATGCTGAGCTGGATCTGCTGGGGGCATAGGAATATACTCTGGAACCTGCCCAATATGAACCCTCTGCTCAGGAGTACGGGCTGCGGGAGTCTGTGTTCATCCCCCGACCTGGGATGTCGCTGGAGCTATCGGGAGTAGTCCCGCCCGAGACAGAGTACTGAAGGCATTCAAGAACTGGCCAATGTCTCCTGGAGGTCTGGAGTAGCAGTAGGGACCTCCTGTGCCCCTCCAACTGTAGCTGCTGGGGGCTCCTTTGCCTCTGTTCTAGCCGGTGCTCGTGCTACTACGCGTGCTCGTCCTCTACCCCGGCCCCTGCCTCTGGTGACTCTGACTGGGGGCTCGGGTACCTGGTCATCAGTACATCCGGTACGGGTACGAACCATCTGCAAGCAAGAATAGAATAAATATTAAGAATTTGAGGACAGTAACTAGCACGATAAGGAATTCCAAAGAATTTGATTGTTCGTAACAATTACATAGCCTCTCGAAGATAGATACGGACGTCTCCGCACCAATCCGCGAGACTCTAATAGACCGGCTTGTGACTTGTGACTCCTACGAACCTAGACGCTCTGATACCAACTTGTCACGACCCGAATTACCCTCCAAACGGTGTCGTGATGACACCTAGTCCCTACGACTAGGTAAGCCTCAAACTTGCGGAAAATAAGGCAAAACAATAATAAAAACAGTAAAGAAGAAGCAATACAATAAATATTTAGCCGCTCGGCATATACATCTGTTACTTTCCCAAAATCCGGAACATCACAAAGTCACAAACCCTAAACTATTGTAGCTCTATACAAAGAAATAAGGGAAATGTATCTATATATATCTTCTATATCTGTATTTGAGTAGGAAGGGGACTCGTGAGATCCTGCGGACGCGGCAGAATTACCTCACGGTCTCCTATGCAGCTGCTAAGATGCGCCTAGCCATTGTACTGTGATCACGCTCAACTATGTCTTGTAGAAGACTAAGCGGGCGATGCAAATATAATCCGGGGTATTACGCCCAGAGTCGATCCCACAGGGAATTTACGTATCAATTA
>MDKI01230550.1:0-18379 GCA_005239505.1 Nicotiana paniculata | reverse complement strand
TTGTTATTCAGTAACTGCTAGGCTTACCTAGTTCCTAAGACTAGGTGCCATCACGATACCCAATGGAGGGAAATTGGATCATGACAATAAACTAAAATTTCAATTTATAAACTAAAAATTTAATTCATAAACTAAAAGTTCAATTCATAAACTAAAAGTTCAATTTATAAACTAAAAATTCAATTCATAAACTAAAAGTTCAATTCATATCCTAAAATTTCAATTCTTAAACTACAAGTCCAATTCATAAACTAAAAATTCAATTCATAAACTAAAAGTTCAATTCATAAACTAAAATTTCAATTTATAAACTAAAACTTCAATTCATAAACTAGAAGTTCAATTCATATCTTAAAATTTCAATTCATATCCTAAAGGTTCAATTCATAAACTAAAAGTTCAATTCATAAACTAAAAGTTCAATTTATAAACTAAAAGTTCAATTCATAAACTAAAAGTTCAATTCATATCCTAAAATTTCAGTTCATATCCTAATGGTTAATTCATAAACTAAAAGTTCAATTCATATCCTAAAATTTCAATTCATATCCTAAACGTTCAATTCATAAATTAAAATTTCAATTCATAAACTAAAAGTTCAATTCATATCCTAAAATTTTAATTTATAAACTACAAGTCCAATTCATTAACTAAAAATTCAATTCATAAACTAAAAGTTCAATTCATAAACTAAAAGTTCAATTGATAAACTAAAAGTCCAATTCATAAACTAAAAGTTCAATTCATATCCTAAAAGTTCAATTCATATCCTAAGATTTCAATTCATATCCTAAAGGTTCAATTCATAAACTAAAAGTTCAATTCATAAACTAAAAATTCAATTCATAAACTAAAAATTCAATTCATAAACTAAAAGTCCAATTCATATCCTAAAATTTCAATTTATAAACTAAAAGTTCAATTTATAAACTAAAAATTTAATTCATAAACTAAAAGTTCAATTCATAAACTAAAAGTTCAATTCATATCCTAAACCCTAGATTCTAACTAATCTATCAAGACAATACAAAGTATAATTAAAATCTTACTAAACTAAATTCAACACTAATTAAACTAATTAGTTAATAAAATTAATTAACAAAACTAATTAAAATAAGACCTAAACTCTCGTCCTCAATAAAATACAATGTTCAAAAAATTGAAACACTAATTGAAACAATAAATTACAATGTTGAAAGAATTGAAACAAAAACTAGAAATAGCAAAGAAATGGGTTATAATTCAAACCTAGGTTTTTTTAAGTGGAGAAGGAGAGAGAGGGGCGGCGGCAGTGGTGGTCGGCGACGGCGAGGCAGTGGTGGCGCGGGGTAGGGGAATGGGATTTGTGAAATTTTGGGATAAAAGTAAGAGAAATGGGTGAAACGGTGGTCGCTATTTTGGTCGGTACATTAAGTTTTGACCGTTTGACCAAAATAGCGACCAACTTTGGTCGCTATTTCAAAAAAAAAAAAATTAAATTTTATTTTTTGGTTTTTAAATATTATAAGCTATAAAAAAATTATTATTAGCTATAAATATTTATTTTATTTAACTACAATTATTATAAATAATTATAAACTATAAGCATATTTTTAAAAAAAATATATTAACTAGGTAATTACTTTTAATAGATTATAATAGCATCTATGTAACGGAATTTTTTAAGTTATATTTAAGTATATGAGTAATTTCATACACACGCATACACCATATTATAATTGATGATCAATCTTATATATTACTACGTACAAATAATTAATCAATTGATAAACTAATATAATATTATTCCATTGTATATAAGTCGAAACGTTTTGTTTTTACTATTAATAGATATAGGTCAGACGTATATATAGATTGTTATAGTATATGTTAGTGTGTGTGTATATATATAACGCACACACTTCGTGCTACTTTAACTAAATATATAGCATGTTATAGTATATGTTACTGTATTCATTATTTATATTATAACAGAGTTAATGGATTACATTCATTCACCACTAATAATGCATGACATAGATTAATCGATATAAGTCGAGACGTTTTATTTTTACTATTAATAGATGTTTTTAATATTCAACGATGCATCTGAGTAGGTTATAAGTCGATGAATCAATTTACAAGTCTATCAATCCCTAAAAAAACCCGCCCCTGTGTTCCTAGCGCTTCATGTTCTTATATATATATATATCAAAGTGTATATATATATAGACACACAGACACCCACACACAGACACTTCACTGTAATGCTATATATAACTTGTTATAGTATATGTTAGTGTGTGTATATATATAACACACACACTTCGTGCTACTTTAACTACATATATAGCATGTTATAGTATATGTTATTGTATTCATTATTTGTATTATAACAGAGTTAATAAACTACATTCATTCATCACTAGGTTATAAGTCGATGAATCAACTATAACAGATTAATTGATATAAGTCGAGACGTTTTGTTTTTAATATTCAATGATGCATCTGAGTAGATTATAAGTCGATGAATCAACTTACACACGGATATATTTGATGAAAAATTATATAGACTAATTAGGATCTTGACAAGTCTATCAATCCCTAAAAAAACTCAGGACGGGTTCTTTTAGGGATTGATAGACTTGTCAAGATCCTAATTAGTCTATATAATTTTTCATCAAATATATCCGTGTGTAAGTTGATTCATCGACTTATAACCTACTCAGATGCATCGTTGAATATTAAAAATAAAACTTCTCGACATATATATATAACACGCTTCGTTGTACTACTTTAACTACATATATAATATGTTAGAGTATATTTTAGTGTATTCATCCCTTATATTACAAAAGTGTTAACGAATTACATTTATATTATTTAGATAGTAAATATAAAAGTTATTTTTAATTTTGGCTAATGTTGACCAGAAAACAGACCAACTTTGGTCGCTAATTGTCCAGAAATTAAAAATTAGCGACCAAAGTTGGTCGCTATTGACTTACCATGTATTAACCGACCAACTTTAGTCGGTAATTTTAAATAAGATATATTTATTTTTTTAAAATATTTTAAATAATAATATAATTATTAAAACTTTATAACTGGGTCCCACATTAGCGACCAAAGTTGGTCGCTAATGTCAATGTTTCTTTGACCAAGCAAGTCTGACCAGCCTAGTCAATATTTTGACCACTTTACCGACCAAATACTGATCAACCTTGGTCAGTAAATTATTTAAATAAATATTTAATATTTTCTTCACATTGCGACCACTTTTGGTCGCTTTTATTGACCGACCAACTTTGGCCGCAATTTTTTGGTCAAAAAATTCCAAATTTCTAGTAGTGTATCAACAAATCTTTCCAAGAAAAATTAGTACAAAATATATATTATTAATATAATTTAGTCGTCATAGTTAGAATTTTATTATGGGAAAATTAAGAGGGTTCGATATACAATAGAATACAATAGATATCATTATAAAAATTGCCTTAGCTACGCATTAAAATCTTTCGGTGAAGGGTGTCAATTGACACCCCTTGAAGCTAGTAAGTTGACTCCGCCACTGAAAGTTAATTACTAGTATTATTTTTAGCAAGTCAACAATAATACTTATCATATAAATTGATATGTAATTATCTTATATGTGACTTAATTGTTTAAACGAAGTATTAAAAATTAATATCTTACGAGTTACGTGTTCTTTAGTCCTTGCAATTGAACAGACAATTCATCACATTTCCATTTGGAATCTCTAATGCCTCCTTCATGTTTGATTTCTTCCTGGAGCCAAAATCTTTCACTAAAAGGAATTAAATTACAAAGAAATAAAATACATAAAAAGTGTTAAGAGGATTCATTAAACTTTAATCTATTTGTATGTTATTCGCCGACGATAAAGTTCTGATTGATAAGACACGAGGCGGTGTTAACGTGTCATGACCCGAAATCTCACCTTCAGGCCGTGATGGTATCTAACATTGAACCCGCTAGACAAGCCAACGTTACTAGTTATTCCGATTTATTCCTTTGTTATTTAGCATTTTAAAAGTGACATATAAGAACAAATAGAAATGAGAATGCGGAAGGTAAGAAATTTAACAACTTAAATAATATATCTTACGAAAATTTTCTTAAACATACCCCCAGAACGGGTGTCACAATTTCACGAACAGTCTAAGATTTTGCTAAATACAATGGTCTGAAACAACTAAATACAACTGTCTTGGAACTACTGTAATAAGACAGAAAATGAGAGAAAAGAGTAGGAGGTTACGCCAAGGCCCACGAACGTCTGCGGGACTACCTCGATGTCGCATGTGTGGACTGAAGGATACTCCCTCTGTCAGTGTCCACTGGGTCCGGCTGCGTAATCTGCACAACATAAAGAAGTGCAGGTGTAGCATCAGTACAACCAATCCCATGTACTGAGTAACTGTCGATCCTAACCTCGGCGAAGTAGTGACGAGGCTAGGACACGACAAATAATAAACACCTGTGCAATTCAATAATATGTAATAGAAACAACGACAGGCAGTAGACAATTAAGTACAAATACGGGGAGAACATGCTAGGGTACAAAAGGGGAGAACACTTATTGAGTAACAGAACATGACAACCAATTAGTATCAAAATAATAACAGGGAACAAACAAGTGCACAGCATCACCTTTCGTGTTTTACTCTCGTTCTCACCAAAACAAGTGCACGGAATCACCATTCGTGCTTTACTCTCATTCTCACCAAAACAAGTGCACGGAATCAACCTTCGTTCTTTTACCTCACAATGTCATGGCACGGCATTATCCTTCGTGCATTATCTCTCATATCATAGCACAACATCACCCTTCGTGCTTTTAAAATCACAACATCGGCACGGCATTAACCTTCGTGCTTTTAAATATAAAATTATGGCACGAAATCACCCTTCGTGCTTTACACTATTCCACACACAAACAATAACAAGAACACAATTTTGCAAGGAAGAACCACAGTACAGACCATAATTTTACAACATCCCGGCAAGGGAACAATAACAGAAATATCACTGTCCCGGCAAGGGACACAACTATAACCAATCTCAATGAACGTACAACATAACCAAATAATTCTCAACCAAACAACTAATCAACAGTGTTCACAACCAAGTATTTCCAACAATTGAATAATCTCCAAAATGAAATATACTTCATAACATATAGGATATCGAAGAAAAACACATATACTATATGTTGTGACTCACGGGCATGCTTGACAACAAGGTATAGGTACGCGTCACCTCACCTATACATTAGACATGATAATAACACGTAGCACATATGACTCAACACTTATTGCCTCAAGCTAAGATTAGGCCAAACACTTACCTCGGCTCCAAGAATACAAATCAAGCCTCTAGCACCACTTTTCCTTTTGATCCCGACTCCAAAACCATCGTATCTATAAATAATCGACTCAATAATATCAATAAATGCTAAACAATTCAATTTCAATGCTTAAATATAGATTTCCCATCATTCTTCCAAAAATTCCAAAATCCGACCCCGGGCCCGCTTGGTCCAAACACGAGGTTCGGACCAAAACCCGATCACCCATTCCCTCACGAGCACGAATATACAACTTGTTTTAAAATGCGACCCCAAAACGAGTTTGAATTCCCAAAAATTCGAAAATCCCTAACTCTACCCAGATCCCCAATTTCTACTCTTAAATTCCCTGTTTTTAGGCCTAGAATCTAATATTATTTGATGAAAATGGAAGAAAATGGAGTTAAGAACACTTACCTATGAAGCTATGGAGGAAAAGCTCTTCAAAAATCGCCTAAGGGGTGTGGGGAAGAACAAGGGTTGTGAAATATGGTGAAAATCCCGTAAGAATTCTGTTTTGGGTCTTTAAAGAAAATCACTAGGCAAATACACTATGCGTTCGCGACCCCTTGGCCACGTTCGCACAGTGTTAGCAAGACTGACCTATGTGTTCGCGTGCTAAGGGCCGCGTTCGCACAGGCCTAGCACTACCCAGCCCCCCAGAACCCCTCTATGCATGCGCGTTCGCGTCTCTACTCCCGGGTTCGCACAGTGTGCCCCAGTTACCCCTCCGCATTCGCACCTGTTATGGTGCGTTCGCACTGAATAAATTTCACCCTGACCCCCAGACCCCACTTTACCCTGTGCGTTCGCACTCCCTTGAGTGCGTTCGCATAGGGTATTTACCTGTACACCAGAAAACATCAATTACACCAGATTTTCTAAGGCAATTTGCACTCCGGCGACTACCCGAAACTCACCCGAGCCCTCGGGGCTCAAAACCAAGTATACGCACAACCACTAAAACATCCTACGGACTTATTCGAGTAACCAAAACACCAAAATAACATCATAACACTGAATTAAACTTCAAAATCTATAGAATTCCTCAAAACTTCATTAACTTTAAAAAAATTCCCATTTTTAGTCTGAATCACCTCAAATTGAGTTCGTTTCTTACCAAATTTCACAGGTAGCACAAAATAAACATATTGAACCTGTTCCGGGCTCCGGAACCATAATACGGGCCCGATAACACAGGTTTCACATCAATTCTCATTTTCAACAACCTTTATATTTTTCAGAAAATAATTTTCTTTAAAAATTCATTTCTCGGACTTGGGACCTTGGAATTTGATTCCGGGCATACACCCAAGTCCCATATTTTCCTACGGACTCTTCGGGACCGTCAAATCACGGGTCCAGGTCCATTTACCAAAAATGTTGATTAAAGTCAATTTTATTCAAATTTCAACACAAAAATATTATTTTTATTAATTTTTCACATAACGGCTTCCCGGTTGTGCACGCAAATCAAGGTGAGATATAAGGAGGTTTTCACGGCCTCGAAACACAGATTTAGCTAAAATTACATGGGATGACCTTTTGGGTCATCACAATCTCCACCTCTAAAACAACTGTTTGTCCTCGAACGGACATAGAAAGGTACCTGAATCGGGGAAAAGATGGGGATATCGGCTCCGCATATCGGACTCGGACTCCCAGGTAGCTGCCTCAATAGGCTGACCTCTCCACTGAACACGAACCGAAGGATAACTCTTTGATCTCAACTGACGAACTTGCCGAGCTAATATGATTACCGGCTCCTCCTCATAAGTCAAATCCTTGTCCAACTGGACACCGATGAAATCAAGTACATGATAGGGATCGGCAATATACCTCCGAAGCATAGATACATGAAACACCGGGTGTACGGCTGATAGACTAGGTGGCAAAGCAAGTATGTAGGCCACTTCTCCCACCTTGTCTCAAGTGGACCAATGAACCTAGGGCTCAACTTTCCCTTCCTTCCGAACCTCATCACGCCCTTCATGGGCGACACCCGAAGAAATACCCGGTCTCCAATCATAACTGCCAAATCATGAACTCTGCGGTCCGCATAACTCTTCTGCCTGGACTGAGTTGTACGAAGTCTATCCTGAATAATCTTCACTTTATCCAAGGCATCCTGGACTAACTCTAAACCTAACAATCTAGCCTCTCCCGGCTCGAACCACCCAACTGGCGACCGACACCGCCTACCATTCAACGCCTCATACGGAGCCATCTGAATGCTCGAGTGATAGTTGTTGTTGTAGGCAAACTCAGCTAAAGGCAAGAACTGGTCCCATGAACCTCCAAAATCAATGACACATGCTCGCAACATATCCTCCAAAATCTGAATAGTACGCTGGGACTGTCCGTCCGTCTGAGGATGAAATGATGTGCTTAATTCAACCCGTGTGCCCAGCTCACGCTGAAATACTCTCCAGAAAAGGGAGGTAAACTGGGTACCTCGATCAGAAATAATGGACACAGGCACACCATACAGGCGAACAATCTCCTGGATGTAGATTTTTGCCAACTTCTCTGAAGAATACGAAACTGATACTGGAATGAAATGTGCTGACTTGGTCAGCCTATCCACAATGGCCCACACTGCATCAAACATCCTCTGAGTCTGTGGGAGTCCAACTACAAAATCCATGGTGATACGCTCCCACTTCCACTCGGGAAGCTCAATCTGCTGCATTAAACCACCGGGTCTCTGGTGCTCGTACTTAACTTGCTGACAGTTCAAGCACCTGGCTACATATGCTACAATATCCTTCTTCATCCTCCGCCACCAATAATGCTGCCGCAAATTCTGGTACATATTTGCGGCTCCCGGATGAATGGAATACCGGGAACTATGGGCCTCCTACAATATCAACTCACGAATGCCATCAAGATCGGGTACACAAATACGACCCTGCATCCTCAAAACTCCCTCATCATCAACTGTGACCTGCTTGGCACTTCCATGCCGGACTGTATCTCTAAGAACATACAAATGACGATCATCATATTGCTTAGCCCGAATACGATCATACAATGAAAAACGGGCCACAGTATGGGCCAAAACACTACCAGTCTCAGAAAGATCCAATCTCATGAACCGGCTGGTCAATGCCTGAACATCTAAATCAAGCAGTTGTTCTCCGACTGATAAATAAGCAAGACTACCCATACTGGCTGACTTTCGGCTTAAGGCATCGGCCACCACATTGGCCTTCCCCGTATGATATACGACGGTAATGTCATAATCCTTCAGCAGCTCTAACCATCTCCTCTGCCTCATGTTCAACTCTTTCTGCTTGAACAGATACTGCAAACTCTTATCATCCGTGAATACCTCACATGGCACCCCATACGGATAATGCCTCCACATCTTCAACGCATGAACAATTGCTGCTAACTCTAAATCATGAACTGGATAGATCTTCTCATGAACCTTCAACTGACGAGAAGCATAGGCTATAACCTTTCCATCCTGCATCAACACTGCACCAAGTCCCACCGGTGAAGCATCACAATACACGGTATATGGCCCTGAACCTGTGGTCAAAACTAACACTGGTGTCGTGGTCAAGGCTGCCTTGAGCTTCTGAAAGCTCGCCTAACATTTCTCCGACCACCTGAACTGGGCACCCTTCTGAGTCAATCTGGTCATCGGGGATGCAATGGATGAAAATCCCTCCACAAACCGGCGATAATAACCTGCTAAGCCCAAGAAACTCCGAATCTCTGTAGCTGAAGTGGGCCTAGGCCAATCTCTGACTGCTGAAATCTTCTTGGGATACACCTAAATACCCTCTAATGATACCACATGGCCTAGAAATGCGACCGAACCCAACCAGAACTCACACTTGGAAAATTTGGCATATAACTGACTATCCTTCAGAGTTTGGAGGACGACTCGAAGGTGCTGCTCATGCTCCTCACGGCTACGAGAGTAAATCAAAATATCATCAATGAAAACAATCACAAATGAGTCATCAACTACATAAAAGCAGCGAGGGAATTTGTCAACCCAAATGACATCACCAAGAACTCATAATGCCCATAACGAGTACGAAAGGTTGTCTTAGGGACATCAGACGCCCTAATCCTCAGCTGATGGTAACCAGATCTCAAGTCTATCTTGGAAAAAACTGTAGCACCCTGAAGCTGGTCAAATAAATCATCGATCCTCGGCAAAGGATACTTATTCTTAATAGTAACCTTGTTCAACTACCAGTAGTCAATACACATCCTCATTGAGCCATCTTTCTTCTTGACTAACAACACTGGGGCACCGCACGGAGAAACATTGGGCCTAATAAAGCCTTTATCCAACAAATCTTGCAACTGATCCTTCAACTCTGGCGGGGCCATACGATACGGCAGGGTAGAAATAGGCTGAGTGCCCGGAGCCAACTCAATGCAAAATTCAATATCCCTGTCGGGTGGCATACCCGGCAGGTCAGCAGGGAATACCTCTGGAAACTCACGAACCACGGGCAAAGACTCCATAGAAGGAACCTCAGCACTAGAATCGCGAGCATAGGCCAAGCAACCCTTCTCAACCATACACTGAGTTTTCATATATGAAATAACTCTACCGGAATAATGACTAGGAGTACCTCTCCACTCCAAACGAAGTACTCCTGGCAAGGCCAAGGTCACTATCTTGGCATGACAGTCCATAATGGCATGGTAGGGAGATAACCAATCCATCCCCAAAATAACATCGAAGTCAACCATATCAAGAATCAAAAGATCTACATGAGTCTCCAGACCACCAATAACCACTAAGCATGAACGGTAGACTTGATCTACCACAATAGAATCACCCACCGGGATAGACACATATACAGAAGTACTCAGGGAATCACGGGGCATGCTCAGATAAGGGGCAAAGTATGAAGACGCACAGGAGAATGTAGAACTCGGATTAAAAAAAACCGAAGCATCTCTGCTGCGAACTGAAACCATACATGTAAGAACTGCATCAGAGGCCTCAGCCTCAGGCCTGGCAGGAATAGCATAGCACTGGGGCGGAGCCCCTCCAACCTGAACATCTCTGGGTCAACCTACTGGGGGCTGACCTCTACCTCTCGGGGCCTACCCTCCATCTCTATGAGTCTGACCTCCACCTCTGGAACCTCGACCTCCACCCCTAGTTGGCTAAGAGGGTGGGGGTGCACCTGGTGCGGGAATCATAGCACGGGAACTCGGATGCTGAGAACTACCAGAAGATCGGGGGCAATACCTAGCAATGTGCCCTGGATCACCACAAGAGTAACAAGCCCTCTGCTGCTGAGGCTGCTGGCCCTGAAACTGTCACTGTCGACCAGAATAACCACCCTGGAAGCTCTGAAGTGGCGGTGTACTGATAGGAGTTGATGGTGCACTGTGGGATACCTGAAGCGCTGACTGGAATGGCCTAGGAGGATGACCTTTGCCAAAGGAATCTCTGCCTCCAGATGAGGCACCACTGAATCAAACGGTATGGAGAGGTCTCTTGTCAGACCCCTGACCAGTGCCCTGCAATAAGACCATCTCAATCCGCCTGGCCACATTGGCCTCCTGGAATGAAATATCAGTACCTGTCTCTCTGGCCATCTGGAGTCTAATAGGCTGAGATAGACCCTCAATAAACCTCCTCACCCTCTCACGATCCGTGGGGAGTATCATAATAACATGTCGGGCCAAAGTAATGAACCTGGTCTCATACTGTGTAACAGTCATAGATCCCTGTTGAAGGCGCTCAAACTATCTCCGAAGACCCTCTCTCTGAGTAACTGGTAGAAACTTCTCCAAGAATGACTCGGAGAACTGAGCCCAAGTCAAGGGCGAAGACCCAGCTGGTATGGTCAAACAGAAATCCCTCCACCAAGTCTTGGCGGTACCAGAAAGACGGAATGTAGCAAAATCAACTCCATTGGACTCCACAATGCCCATGTTCCGAAGAACCTCATAGAAATTGTCCAAGAAATCCTAGGGATTCTCTAATGGTGCACCAGTAAATGTAGTAGAAAATAGCTTGGTGAACCGGTCCAACCTCCACAAAGCATCGGCAGACATGGCTGCCCCCTCAACTGTCTGTGCCACAAAACCCGGCTGAGCTTCTACAGCTACCTGAGGTGCTGGAGTCTGAAACTGAGGAGCTAGCTGCTCTAGTGTGCGGGTAGCAGGAGCCTGGGTCCCTTCCCCAGCCTGAGAGACGGCTGGTGCAGTAAGAAGAAGACCGGCCTGAGCCACGCTCTCCATAAGGCCCACTAAACGGACCAGAGCGTCCCGAAGAACCGGGTGGCATGAGCCCCTCTAGGACCTGAGCGGGTCCGACTGGGACTGCCTGAGCAGGAATCTCACCGGCAAAGTCTACCTGTGGATCCTCTACTGGTGTTGCTACTCTGGGCTGAGCCCTGGCTCTGCCTTGGCCTCTAGCACGGCCTCGGCCCCTCATAGGAGCTGCAACAAGAGGATCGGGATGCTGATCGGTAGAAGAGGAAGAATGCGTTCTCTCCATTTGCGAGATAATAGAATAGAAAATACGTAAGCATATAGAATTCAAACTTCACGACAGAGAAAAAGAAATGTGAAGTTATTCCTAACCTTGCAGCCTCTAGGGGATAAGTACATGCGTCTCCGTACCGATCCCTCGGACTCTACAAGTTTGTCCGTGAATTGCAATACCTAAGCAACCTAGTGTTCTGATACCAACTTGGCACGACCTGAAATCCCACCTTCAGGCCGTGATGGCGTCTAACATTGAACCCGCTAGACAAGTCAACTTTACTAGTTATTCCGATTTATTCCTTTTTTATTTAGCATTTTAAAAGTGACATATAAGAACAAATAGAAATGAGAATGCGGAAGGTAAGAAATTCAATAACTTAAATAATAAATCTTACGAAAATTTCCTTAAACATACCCCCAGAACTGGTGTCACAATTTCTCGAACAGTCTAAGATTTTAGTAAATACAATGGTCTGAAACAAGTAAATACAACTGTCTTGGAACTACTGAAATAAGACAAAAAAAATGAGAGAAAAGAGTAGGAGGTGACGCCAAGGCCCACGAACGTCTGCGGGACTACCTCGATGTCGCATATGTGGACTGAAGGAAACTCCTTCTGTCAGTGTACACTGAGTCCGGCTGCGTAATCTGCACAACATAAAGAAGTGCAGGTGTAGCATCAGTACAACCGACCCCATGTACTGAGTAAGTGCCGAGCCTAACCTTGGTGAAGTAGTGACGAGGCTAGGACACGACAAATAATAAACACCTGTGCAATTCAATAATATGTAATAGAAACAACGACAGGAAGTAAAAAGTTAAGTACAAATACGGGGAGAACATGCTAGGGTACAAAAGGGGAGAACACTGATTGAGTAACAGAACATGACAACCAACTAATATCAAAATAATAACAGGGAACAAACAAGTGCACGACATCACCTTTCGTGCTTTACTCTCGTTCTCACCAAAACAAGAGCACGGCATCAACCTTCGTGCTTTACTCTCATTCTTACCAAAACAAGTGCACGGCATCACCCTTCGTGCTTTTACCTCACAATGTCATGGCACGACATTATCCTTCGTGCATTATCTCTCATATCATGGCACGGCATCACACTTCGTGCTTTTAAAATCACAACATCGGCACGGCATTAACCTTCGTGCTTTTAAATATAAAATCATGGCACGGCATCACCCTTCGTGCTTTACACTCTTCCTCACCTAAACAATAACCAGAACACAATTTGGCAAGGAAGAACCACAATACAAACCATAATTTTACAACATCCCGGCAAGGGAACAATAACAGAAATATCACCGTCCCGGCAAGGGACACAGCTATAACCAATCTCAATGAACGTACAACATAACCAAATAATTCTCAACCAAACAACTAATCAACAGTGTTCACAACCAAGTATTTCCAACAATTGAATAATCTCCAAAATGAAATCTACTTCATAACATAGTGGATATCGAAGAAAAACACATATACTATATGTTGTGACTCACGGGCATGCTTAATAACAAGGTATATGTACCCGTCACCTCACCTATACATTGAATATGATAATAACACGTACTACATATGACTCAACACCTATTCCCTCAAGCTAATATTAGGCCAAACACTTACCTCGGCTCCAAGAATACAAATCAAGCCTCTAGCACCGCTTTTCCTTTTGATTCCGACTCCAAAACAATCGTATCTATAAATAATCGACTTAATAATATAAATAAATGCTAAACAATTCAATTCCAATGCTTAAATATAGATTTTCCATCATTCTTCCATTAATTCCAAAATCCCACCCCAGGCCCGCTTGGTCCAAACACGAGATTCGGACCGAAATCCGATCACCTATTCCCCCACGAGTCTGAATATAAAACTTGTTTTAAAATCCGACCCCAAAACGAGGTTGAATTCCCAAAAATTCGAAAAGCCCTAACTCTACCCAAATCCCCAATTTCTACCCTTAAATTCCCTATTTTTAGGCCTAGAATCTAATATTAGTTGATGAAAATGGAAAAAAAAATGGAGTTAAGAACACTTACCTTTGAAGCTATGGAGGAAAAGCTCTTCAAAATCGCCTAAGGGATATGGGGAAGAAGGAGGGTTGTGAAATATGGTGAAAATCCCGTTAGAATTCTGTTTTGGGTCTTTAAAAAAAATCACTAGGCAAATACACTATGCGTTCGTGACCCCTTGGTCGCGTTCGCACAGTGTTAGCAAGACTGACTTATGTGTTCGCGTGCTAAGGGCCGCATTCGCACAGGCCTAGCACTACCCAGCCCCCCAGAACCCCTCTATGCATGCGTGTTCGCGTCTCTACCCCCGCGTTCGCACAGTGTACCCCTGCTACCCCTCCGACTTCGCACCTCTTATGGTGCGTTCGCACTGAATAAATTTCACCCTGACCCCCAGACCCCACTTTACCCTGTGCGTTCGCATTCCCTTGAGTGCGTTCGCATAGGGTATTTACCTATACACCAGGAAAAAAACAATTACATCAGATTTTCTAAGGCAATTTACACTCCGACGCCTACCCGAAACTCACCCGAGCCCTCGAGGCTCAAAACCAAGTATACACACAACCTCTAAAACATCCTACGGACTTATTCGAGTAACCAAAACACCAAAATAACATCATAACACTGAATTAAACTTCAAAATCTATAGAATTCCTCAAAACCTCATTAACTTTAAAAAATTTCCCATTTTTAGTCAGAATAACCTGAAACTGAGTCCGTTTCTTACCAAATTTCACAAGTAGCACAAAATAAAAATATTGAACCTGTTCCGGGATCCGGAACCATAATACAGGCCCGATAACACAAGTTTCACATCAATTCTCATTTTCAACAACCTTTATATTTTTCAGAAAATAATTTTCTTTAAAAATTCATTTCTCGGACTTGGGACCTCGGAATTCGATTTCGGGCATACGCCCAAGTCCCATATTTTCCTACGGACTCCCCGGGACTGTCAAATCACAGGTCCAGGTCTGTTTACCAAAAATGTTGATTAAAGTCAACTTTATTCAAATTTCAACACAAAATTATTATTTTTATCAATTTTTCACATAACATCTTCCCGGCTACACGTCCGGGCTGCGCACGAAATCGAGGTGAGATATAAGGAGGTTTTCACAGCCTCGGAACATAGATTAAGCTAAAATTACACGGGATGGCCTTTTGGGTCATCACATAACGACAGGCTGGAGGTTTGGAGGCACACCCTTGAGTCTAAGGGTTTCAAGTTGAGCAGGGCTAAGACCGAATATCTGGAATGCAAGTTCAACACCAACTCGGGGGAAGTGGGCATAGACGTGAGGCTTGGAGCGCAGTTCATCCCCAAGAGAAGTAGTTTTAAGTACCTAGGGTCGATTATCCAGGGGGACGGAGAGATTGATGAGGACATCACACTCCATATAGGGGTGAGATGGATAAAATAGAGGCTAGCATCAGGAGTATGTGTGACAAGAGAGTGCCACCTTTAATCAAAGGTAAGTTCTATAGAGTTGTGGTTAGACCAGCTATGTTGTATAGAGCAGAGTGTTGGCCGGTTAAGAATTCTCATATCCAGAAGATGAAAGTGGAAGAGATGATGATGCTGAGGTGGATGTGCGGGCATACTAGTATGGATAATATTAGGAATGAAGTTATTCGGGAGAAGGTGGGTGTGGCTCCTATGAATGACAAAATGCGGGAAGCGAGGCTCAAATGGTTCAGGCACGTGCGGAGGAGGAGCCTTGATGCTCTGATGAGGAGGTGTGAGAGTTTTGCCCTGGCAGGGACAAGAAGAGGCAGAGGGTGGCTAAGAAGTTGGGGAGAGGTGATTAGACGGGACATGGCGTTGTTGCAGATTTTCGAGGACATGGCCCTTGATAGGAAGGTGTGAAGGTCGAGCATTAGGGTTGTAGGTCAGGACGTAGTCGAGTCCAGGGGTGAGGTTAGTTCGATAGAAGTGGTCTTAGACTGCTAGGAGTTTATGTTGTGTTCTCCCTATCCTTGCGTTTTCATAGCATAAGGTCTATTTTCTGTTTTTGTTATTGCATTTCAACTATTTTCTAGTTCTTATGATGCTAATATTATTTCTTTTGTTTCTGTTTGATGGTACTAGTATATTTTCCCTTCTCTTCTCGTCTTTTCCGTCTACTTGAGCCGAGAATCTTTCGGAAATAGCCTCTCTACTCCTTCGGGGTAGGGGTAAGGGGTCAGCGTACACGCTATCCTTCCCAGACCCCATTTGTGGGATTTTATTGGGTCGTTGTTGTTGATATTTTTCCAACGAATAAAGTATCAATTGACACCTCTTGGAGAAGGATGACCCAGCCATTACCGCATCCTTCTTTCTAGCCTTACCTTGTTGCCTTGATTTTTTTCTCAGTCCCGACACATTGATTATTTCAAAAAAAAAGGTAGCTTATTCCTTCATGCTTGGTGTAACCAGGGTAGAGCTCTTTTGGCAATAACTAAATTTGTAATCAGGGCCACAACCATTATTATAGTTATAAGTTCGATATAACTCAGTAGATTTAACTCAAACTTGTATTTGTGTTTAAAATTTTTATTTAATATATAAATAATCTATCTAGAACACAATAAACTAACAAATTTTCTCCCACTTATATCTGTAAAAAAATTATTAGGAGGGCAAAAAAAATTTAAGCCGATTGGCTTAAAATGTTAAGCTCCTAAAGTTAAAACCTTATAAAATGACAAGGCCAAGTACATATACAACCCCTTAAAGTTGGCTCAAAGTTTTATTTAAATACTTCAGCTAAGACCAATATCTATTGAATAATCCAACCACAACAAAAGTGTACCATGGAAAACAAAATGCTGACATGACATAGTGTGTGCATATAACAAACTAGATATTACACACGAACCAACTGAATAAACTAACTCACCAAACATAATTATAATAACCCAATATCAATAGAACAGTAGAAAACAACTCTAAAGGAAATAGAGAGTAGATGAGAAGAGAAATTGTAACCTAAAGCTAAAAAGAAAAGGGATGAGAGACGGATTCAGCAGAGGAGATGAGAGAACAAACTGAGCAGAGGCTTCAATATCATTCGAATAATGCTTATTTCTAACCCCGTAATCCTTTCTATCCACTTGCTAACTGGGCCTGGATCCCAAATACAATTCTCTAACATTTTACTCGGCCCAATAATCTCAATTGACCCAGTCTCATTTATCTCTTCTAGCCTATAGGCCCTTATGGAGTCAAATTGGTTCACAACAATACTCCCGGGCTCAAAAATAACCTTGTCCTCAAGGTTCAAGCTAGAAAATCTCGTTGGGCAATTTAGAGTATTATAAACACATGGCGTAATGATCCGACCGATTGTTTTGCTTTCTAGATCCCTGTTACTTTATTTAAGACTCACTGTATGTGCTTTTACTATTTTATGACTTGCGGGGATGGTTAGTTTGGGTTTGGAAGGGTTCGGGTTGAAATCGGATAACTTGGTTCCTTGACTTATAATGGTTAAGTTTGACTTCAGTCAACATTTTGAGTAAACGACCTCAGAACTGGGATTTGATGGTTCCAATAGATTTGTATGATGATTTTGGACCTGGGCATATGGTCGGATCGGGTTTCGGATGGCCTGGGAGGGTTTCGACGCTTAATATTGAAAGTTGGTGCATCGAGGGTTTTCAAGTTCTTTAAGTTTGGTTTGGAGTAGGTTTGTGTGTTTTGAGGTCCGTTTGGGAATTCGAGCCTGGGAATAGTTTCGTATGATGATTAGGGACTTGCACGCAAAATTTGGTATCACTCCGAGTAGCTTAAGTATGATTCGGCGCGTTCGGAGTTAGTTAGAAGAACTTGAAGTTCAAAAGTTGATTCGATTTGGTTTGGAGTGCGATTCTTAGTTTTGATATTTTTTTTACGCATTCCAAAAGTTCTAGCGAGTCTGTTTTATGTTCACGAACTTTTTGGTATGTTTGTACGGGGCCTCGGGTGCTATTCGGACGATGTGCAGAACATGCTTGAATTTGGAAGAAGGGTTGAAGCAGTAGTAATTATGGTATGTTCGCACCTGCGAGAAGCTAGCCGCAGGTGCGATCGCGTAGGTGTGGGCCGACGGGCGCAGGAGCGGCTGATAGGGGCCTGGCCAGTGTCCGCAGAAGCAGACTCGCCTCTGCGACTGAGAGATCGCAGATGCGAAGGGGGCACCATGGTAGGGTCGCAGGTACGTGAGGCGAGCCACAGAAGCGGGCTCGCAGATGCGGAGTTTTTTTGTAGGCGCGACCAAGGATGAGTTTAAATCACGCATTACGGGTAGATTTTAACATTGAAATTGTGGAAATCTTAGGAGATTATTGAAAAACCTAGGTTTTGATAAAAATGAGATTTTAACCACGAAATGATTATAGAATTGGGTACAAATTATATATTTGAGTTCGTGAGGTTATGGGTAACATTTATCTTCGAAACTTTTTGGAATCCGGGCATGTGGCCTGATCACGCTCAACTATGTCTTCTATAAAGATTAAACGGGCGTTGCAAATATAAATCTGGGG